>OU015772.1:2528302-2561491 GCA_907173295.1 Fagus sylvatica
TTTAGGGCGTTTTAACATTTCTGAACAGTGTGCATGTTTCGTCATTTAAAGACGGTGCACAGAATTATTTTTGGTATGAACTTCTTAACTTGATAGATGTGTGGTTTAGTTTTGCTGGATGTTTTATTTAATTTTGTCTTTTTCTGAGTATTTTTCTAAATTGAAGTGCTGTTTTAGATGGTCCATTCAACTTGTGAAAATTATGTTTGGATCATAGTATGTTTGTAGGGCGATGCAGTTTAGGTTTTTAGCTAAAGGATCGTGTCTTTGGACGATTCAGTCTAACTAAGTTTTTGTTAAAAGATCGTGTTGGACGATTCAGTTTAACTGAGTTTAAGTTAAAAGATCGTGTTGGACGATTCAGTTTAACTAAGTTTAGGTTAAAAGATCGTGTTGGACGATTCAGTTTAACTAAGTTTGAGTTAAAAGATCGTGTTGGACGATGCAGTTTAACTAAGTTTAAGTTAAAAGATCGTGTTGGACGATGCAGTTTAACTTTTGGGTTGCTTTGTAGGATATGTAGGTATGAGCTGAGACGCATGATTTTACCGTGGTTCGGCAATAGTGCCTACGTCCACCCTTATTCCTTTATTCGAAGTATTATATTTTTACAAAGTTGGTCCTTCTTTAGGGATAGTATTTCCTGAGGTGCTCGGCATTCCATGGGTGAGGTAACCGTCGTCCGTCCATGTCTTCCAAGTGATATGTCCCTGGTCGTCGTATCTCTATGACTTTATAAGGTCCTTCCCAGTTTGGTCCTAGCTTCCCTTCAGAGGGATTTTTGGTGGCTAGCGTAACCTTCCGTAAGACGAGGTCACCGACTGACAACTGCCTGGGCTTGACTCTTGAGTTGTAGTGTCGTGCCATTTTTTCCTGATATCTTTTCATTCTGGTTTCTGCTGTTTCCCTAACTTCATCGATCAGGTCAAGGTTGAGGCGGAGTTGCTCTTCATTTTCCTGTTCGTCATATGCTGAAGTACGAAATGTCGTCAGTCCTATTTCGACGGGTACCACTGCTTCACTTCCGAATGTCATTCGAAATGGTGTTTCGCCTGTTGGTATCCTGACTGTCGTTCTGTATGCCCAAAGTATGCTCGGAAGTTCTTCTGGCCATAGTCCTTTTGCCCCCTCAAGTCGGGTTTTGATGAGTTTGAGTAGTGAACGATTCGTGACCTCGACTTGTCCGTTGGCTTGTGGATGGCCAGGAGATGAATAATGGTTGTGGATGCCTAGTTCCTGGGAGAACTGTCTGAACCTGGGATTGTCGAATTGCTTCCCGTTGTCAGATACGAGCACTCGTGGAATCCCAAACCTGCAGATCACTGCCTTCCATACGAAGTTCTGGATGTTTCTTTCTGTGATGGTCGCCAGTGGCTCTGCTTCTACCCACTTGGTGAAATAATCGATCGCAACTACCAGAAATTTCAGTTGCCGTCTTCCAATTGGGAGTGGTCCCATGATGTCTAACCCCCACTGCGCGAAGGGCCAGGGGGCCGTCATTGGTACCAGCACAGCCGGAGGTGAATGCAGGTGATTGGCGAACCGTTGGCATTTGTCGCAGCGCTGGACGAACTGATAGGCATCAGCTTTCATGGACGGCCAATAGTAACCTGCTCTGACGATCTTTCTTTGTAAAGCTCGTGCGCCTGAGTGGTCGCCGCAAACACCTTCGTGTATTTCCCTCATGACGTAGTTAGCCTCGTCTGGTGCCAGGCATCTAAGGTAAGGGAGGGAGAAGCCTCTCTTGTATAATGTTCCCTGCAACATGAGAAAACGTGAGGCGCGTACCTTTAATCGTCTGGCTTCGTGTCGGTTGTCTGGTAGCGTTCCTCTCTGTAAGTAGGAGATTATTGGCGTCATCCAAGAAATTTCAGTGTGGATGGGGTTCACCTTAGTCGTTTGTAGGCTTGATTGTTGGACGGTCTTGATTTTGTCGTCGACCGTTGATGACGAGGCAGATTTGGCCAGTTGGTCTGCCTCTGTATTTTGTTCTCGTGGTACACGACAGAGCCTTACTTCGCGGAATTGGCTTATTTGATGTCGGACCAGTTGTAGGTATTGCTGCATACGCCCTTCTTTTGCCTCATAGTCCCCGTTTACCTGTCCTACGACGAGCTGCGAATCACTATGTACGTCCAGCTCTGTGGCTCCCAGTATTTTGGCTGTTTTGAGCCCCAACAGAAGAGCTTCATATTCAGCTTCGTTGTTGGTGGTTGGGTACTGCAGTCGTATTGCTTGTTTGATGATGTCACCTTCTGGGGATCTCAAGACTATGCCCACTCCGCCTGAGTCTTTTGTCGACGACCCATCTATGTTCATCGTCCACTTCGATGTCTGTTCGACGTCTTCCGTTGGCTCGTCATCTTTCGAGGTGAACTCTGCTATGAAATCTGCCAGGGCTTGAGCCTTGACCGCTGTTCGTGGTCGGTAGTCGATGTCGAACTCGCTGAGCTCAATCGACCACTGGATAAGCCGTCCAGCTGCATCCGGTTTGTTCATTGCTTTCCGTAAGGGGTGGTTGGTGAGCAACACAATCGTGTGAGCTTGGAAGTATGGACGGAGTTTCCTTGCAGCTGTCACTAGGGCAAATGCTAACTTTTCCATAGGAGGATATCTTTCCTCGGCTCCTCTCAGCGCTCTGCTCGTGTAATAGACGGGCAACTGTCGTCTTGCTTCTTCCCGGATTAGTGCGGAGCTGACGGCAGTTGGTGAAACAGCCAGGTACAGGTAGAGCTCCTCGCCTTGCTTGGACGGGCTAAGCAAGGGTGGTTCCGTCAGGTACTTCTTGAGCTCTTCAAATGCTTGTTGGCATTCGTCGGTCCACTCAAACGCCTTCTTTAGTGTTTTGAAGAATGGTAGGCACTTGTCTGTGGATCGAGACATGAACCGATTCAGTGCGGCTATCCTTCCCGTCAGTCTTTGTACTTCTTTGGTGTTCTTTGGTGGTTGCATTTCTAAGATTGCTTTGATCTTGTCTGGATTCGCTTCTATGCCTCTCTGCGAAACCATAAAGCCAAGAAATTTTCCTGAATAAACACCAAATGCACACTTACTTGGGTTCAGCTTCATCTGGTACTTGCGGAGCGTTTGGAAAGTCTCTCTGAGGTCGTCCAGGTGACCGTCTTCCTCCTTGGATTTTACTAACATGTCGTCGACGTAAACTTCGACGTTCCGGCCAATCTGGTCGTGGAACATTCTGTTCATCAGTCGTTGGTAGGTGGCTCCGGCGTTCTTCAGTCCGAAAGGCATTACTTTGTAGCAGAAGAGTCCTCTGCTGGTGATGAAGGACGTCTTTTCTTGATCGCTCTCGTCCATCACTATTTGGTTGTAACCTGAAAATGCATCCATAAATGTTAATAGTTTATGACCAGCTGTCGAGTCGACTAGCTGGTCTATTCTTGGGAGAGGGAAGCTATCTTTAGGACATGCTTTATTTAGGTCGGTGAAGTCGACGCACATTCGCCACTTTCCGGTACTTTTCTTTACCATGACTACGTTGGCAAGCCAGTCGGGGTAGAACACTTCCCTGATGAAGTTTGCTGCCAGGAGTTTATCCACCTCTTCCATGATGGCGTTGTTCCGTTCTGGTGCGAAGACCCTTCGTTTCTGTTTTACTGGGCGGAGAGAGGGGTCAACATTCAATTTATGTGAAATGATGGAAGGGTTGATACCTGGCATGTCTTCGTGGCTCCATGCGAAGACATCCTTGTTATCTTTCAAGAATTGGACGAGTGATTCTTTCATTTCTGGGGGGAGGTCAGCTCCAACTTTGGTCGTCCTTTCTGGTCGTCCATCTTCTAGCTCGATGGTGTCTAGCTCCCCCGAAGGCTTCACTAGAGTCTTCTGCTCTTCAATGCTCATCGTCTGATTCTGTCCCCCTGACCCGAGGGAGGCAAGGTAGCATTCTCTGGCTGCTATTTGATCTCCTCTGACTTCCCCTATCCCGTGCTCAGTGGGGAATTTGAGGAAGGAGGTGGTATGTGGAGGTCACGGCTCGGAGACGGTTGAGGGTTGGTCGTCCGATTATTGCGTTATATGCTGAGGGACAGTTGACGACGAGGAAATCGACCGTCTTAGAGACCGTCTTTGGGTGAGTACCAACCGTGATCGGTAAAGTCACAATACCGACCGGGCAAACCTTGTCACCTGTGAATCCCACGAGTGGTGCATCCATGGGGCGCAATTTGTCCTTGTCAAGCCGCATTTGTTGGTAAGCGGGGAGGTAGAGTATATCAGCCGAACTCCCGTTGTCCACCATTACTCGCCTTGTGGTGAAACCTGCAATGTTAATTGTTATCACTAGGGCATCGTCATGGGGCTGATGGGTGCCTCTGGCGTCCTCTTCGCTGAAAGAGATGATCTGGTCGTCGAGGCGGATGTTCTTTGGTGGGCGCTGGACGACCATGATGTTGTGTACTTGCCTCGCATATGCTTTCCTTGAGGCTCTTGAGGTTCCTCCTGATGCTGGTCCTCCAACGATGGTTCTGATTTCTCCTACGGGTCCTGGCCTGTTGTGTTCGGCCTGTTCCCTCTGTGCTGGAGGCTTTGCTGGACGGGTATTCGTTGGACGACTGACATACTTCTGTAGTTTGCCCTGCCGGATGAGTGTCTCTATTTGTTCCTTTCAAGGCTACGCACTCTTCTGTGAGATGTCCATGATCTCTGTGGAACCTGCAATACAAGTTTTTAGGTCGGCTGTTAGGATCTGAACGTATCTTACCTGGCCACCGAAGTGATGGGTCGTCTTGTATCTGCAAGAGTAGTTTGTCGATAGGTGTGTTCAGAGGTGTGAAACTGCTGAATTTCACGGGGGGTGCGGTCGTCCGTTTACGTTCCGGGGTTTCGGTGAATTTCGGAACTTTTTGCTTGGAAGGTTCAGGTTTGCGATCCTCAGCTTCCTTCCGCCTTTTCGGTGGTGGGTCGTCCATAGCCTCTAGGGCGTCCTCTGCGTTCATGTGTTTCGTAGCTTCGTACATAAGTTCTGACATTGTTTCTGGGGGGTCCTTGCAGAGTTCATAGAGGAAATCCCCTTTTCGCAGACCTGCCATGAAGGCTGTTACCGTGACGTCTTCTTTTGGACGATCTATCTTCATCGCTTCTTCGTTGAAGCGGTGTACAAATGTCCTCAGTGATTCTCCTTCCATTTGCTTGACGCTGAGCAAGTGAGTTGGCGGTCGTCCCCTTCGTTGGCTGCCAATAAAGTGATCGATGAATGCACGGCTGAGCTGGACGAATGAACCGATCGATTCTGACTCGAGCTTGTTGAACCATACCCTTGCAGATCCCCTCAGTCCCAGAGGGAATGCTCGGCACATTACTTCTTCAGGGACGGCTTGCAGCTGCATGATTGTTTTAAAGGCCTCTAGGTAGTCAAATGGGTCCTTGGTTCCATCGAAGTTTTCTAGCAATGGTACCTTAAATCTGGACGGGAGCGGGAAGTCAGCAATGCTTGGGATAAACGGAGAATCAGACCGGTGTACGAGGTTGTCAAGGTTGCGAGCAGCTTTCGCTCTCAGGCTGTTCTTCATGTCTCCCATTTGTTTCCTCATTTCTCGCAATTCTTTCTCCAAATCGTGCCGTTTTGTCATCCGGATCTCTTCGTGGATCGGTCTGGATGATCAGGTTGTCTGGAGGAGTTTCCCCGTCGATCTTCTCGTTCAGGCTGCTTGGACGACCTGTCTGGTCGTTCTGGCTGTTTGGACGACCTCGTTGTTTTAGCTGTCTTATGTTGGCTAGGTGGAGCGGAACTTCCTGCGCTTTCCGCTCTGTGCCTGCTGCGGGGCGGAGTTCTCTCAACTTCGCCTCCCCTACGACGGGTGACTTGATGGCTGTCAGCTTCCTGGTCATTCGACCTGTTTCCACCCCGCGGAGGAGGTTGGTTGTTCGTCATGGGGGGTTGGGGGCCCCTTCCTGATGGCCTGCCACAACTCTTGATTCTGACGAGATGTTTCTCGAGCGAGGTCCTGAATGCTGGTGGCGATGACCTGCATTTGCCTCTCAATTGGAGTCATGGCGGGGTCAGCACTGGTTCCGTCATTGGGAGCTCCTTCCATGATCGCTATCGACCTGTGTGCGGCCCTTTTTGCTCTAAGAACGACAGTGGCTTATTAAGTCGTTCCCACAGACGGCGCCAACTGATAATGCCTAAAAATCAGTGGGCTCACGCACGAGTCAATCCGAATGGACGATGCTCTCTCCGACGAGTAAATACCTGCAAAACAGAGAAACAATTAAAAGAGGGGGGCACCGGCGGTAGTCCGGTGGGGGGAGCCTCCGATGCTTAAGTTAGCAAAGAACGTGACAGAGAAACACGGATTCAGAGAGTCTAGAAGTGAGAAAAAGAGTGAATACCTTTGTCTGAGAATTCCCTGGGTTTATATAGGGAGGCCCTGGTCTTCTAGCCGTTTGTGGTCATTAAATGGCTTTAATATCCAGATTTGTAACCGTCTGGTCCTGATTTGTAACCGTGTTGATTGCCTTGATTCTTGTCCTTAAATTATGCTTTTGACTTTCATTGCTGGGGTTTAAAGATGACACATTTGCAACGTGGGGTTAATGCTGTCTACAGCTGTAACATTTAATTGCCTCGTCATTGTGCGGTGGATCGTCATTAAGGTTTAATTCTGTCAGTATCAAGAGTGTTACTGACCTTTGTAGAATCACTAGTAGCAAAAGCATTTCTTGAATCACTAGGTTGCCTGGTAATAAAATACATAAAAAAAGAAAGAGTAAATAAACAGAGGTTAAAAAATAAAAATGCCATTTAGACCATACAACTACAGACTACAAACCTTTGATAAAGAAGTAAAGCTTTCCTTGGAGGGATGCAAAACACAAGACATGTGGTTCATCTATCAAACGAAAATAACAAAATTCTACACCAAAAACACGGGTTCTACCACCCAACTAATAAAATCTCCTAATCTTTTAACAACATTATGATTCAACAAATGATTAGAACCCAACAATAAATTAAGATTCTTTGGAATTGTAAAGACATAATAATCATGTGACAACAAAATATGGGAAAGATCGATGCATCACTACCCAGGGCCGGTTGGGGAGGGGCAACCAAATGAAAAAAAAAAAAGTATAGTATACATAGAAAAGAAAAAAAATATTATTATATATAAAAGAAAATGTAATTCATGCTAAAAACACAATATATCCTTAATTTTGCATTAAAAAAAAATTAAAAAATTGGACCTTTTTAAGTAATCAAAATTGGGATGGCTTTGTTCAACCCAAGAGTTGTTGAACCAAAACTCGGAAGCGGCCTTGTCACTGGCAGCACTGACAACAAAGTGGGAATCAATAAAGTTGAATTATTTATGAAATAATGACAAGTAAAGAAGATATAATAGAGATAAATAATGCATACGCAGAATTGGGTAATGTTATATGTACTCCCTTCCTCTTTAATATTTCTTGCAGGTGTTTCCACCGTTTGGGTGTATCTTGGGGTATTGGCTTCATCTTGGGGTATTGGCTTCTTCAACCTCACCTATTCCCGGTAATCCTGACAGCGTTTTTCCATGCGTTTAGTAAAGGGAATTGGATCCTTCTCCAACTTCAAACTTTTCGAGCAGAGCTTCAATAACATACTTTTTTTCATGGGTTTCTCAACCACTTGTTCATCATCTTGAAAAAGAAACAAAAAAGTTCAAGTTCAAGTTCAAATAAAAATAACATAAAAAAGAGAAAAGAAAATTACCATCAACTGTGGGATTTGGATTAGGGTTGGGGTTGGGGTTAGACAGCACCACATCATCATCATCAAGGTTCATCACGTCGAAAGCTTGCTGCATCAGGAATTTAATTTAGGTTTTTTTTTCTTTTTTTTTTAGAGGAAAATTTAGGGTTTTATTTTGAGAAGTTGTCACAAATTCACAATGTATATTTCTCCTTAAAAAAAAAAAAAAAGTTCCGTTTGTGTGGTGGAATAATGCTCAAACTCTTATTAAAAAGTAATTATGCTGGTTTACAAATATATATATATATATATCCAATTGTCATTTGAGTGTAGTAAGTTATATAACGTTGTCAATTTAGTACTTCTGTCCACTTTTATTAAAAATTAAGAAATTAAAAAGGCTTGATGGATTGGTTTAAGAGGCTGTAGAGGAGAGATAGGAGACAAGATGAAAGGGTTTCTCGAATTACAAAGAGAGAGAGAGAACAATATCTTATATCTATGGACCATCTTAGAGTTTCTAGTAGCCATTCCAAGTGCAGTAAGTGGCAGAGGATTGGATAGTGATGCCCCTCTCTCACTCTCTCTCTCTCTCCAAATCCATGGAGTCCATTTTTGGCACAGACATCGTTTTTATCTCTAACCTCATGGATTCGACCCATGTAGTAAAGGACCTGCTCGATGAGAATGGTTTTCTCAGAGTCGGATTTGAGATCCCATACAATACCTATTGCATGGGTATTGCATAGGTCAAATTTTTGTACTATTTCACTTGTTAATTTTTAAGTTTTCTAAATTTTTGAATTGAATGGTTGAGATTCAAAGTTATTTTTGTAGCTTTCAATCTCAACCATTAAAAACAAATTGCATCCCATGCAATACAAAAAGTATTGCATGGGTTCTCAATCCCTCATCGTCAGTGTGGGTTGATATCTTGCTGTCTCTCACTCCTTCTCTTTCTCTCTCTTACGATGGATATTGCTTTAAGATTTTTGTTAAATGGAAAAAATATACTTTTAGCACTTATATATTTGGAGGTGTTTTCATTTTAGTCCCTATATATGGTTCTTGATTTTTTTTATAAAGGTTTATTTGAGTCCTTACCCTTCTAATTGTTTCTACTACTTTTACATGCTCTTGAGTGATTTGGCATATGGGCGCTACTGACACTACTACGTACTCTACTCCATCTAGAACCTACTGTTTTAGCCTTTCGGGACTTATCATTATATATTACATCAATTAATCGATATTCATTACATATTAAATTAAATTTCTGAATCCTTAATTTGCATGATAATAAATTATGTATTTATGATAATGATAATAACAGCTAACACCCAAAAAAACAAAAAAAACAAAAAACAGCTAGTGAATAGTGGGCTTAAGCTTAATTTTAGTGCGGGGAATTAATTGAAGAAATAAAAACTTGGTTAATTTTGAAGTGGAATATTAGAGTTAGGATTGGATAAAGTAAAAAGGAGTGGGCACAACACAAAGTATATGAAGTAACCATTACGTATTGACAATAAGTATTGAATGGCCGCTTTTCCAGTAGCTATGATGCCGATCGAAAGGGCATGTGAGCTGTGCAATTCTGTGGACTCCGCGACTATAAACTTTGAAAGGAATTGAGTGAGTGCGCACTTCGCACACTTAGCGTTTATCACAAGAAATTCTCTCTTGACCATAATGTCTGAACATAAGCCAACCCAAAATCAATACTTCCCTTCGGCCCAAAAAGCTCTCGATATGCGTCCAAACTAGATAGCTATTTATTTTTTAATATAAATTTGAAACTCAGTTAGTCAATTCTGTGTTTCACATACTTAGATTGACTACCTGAAAAATATGGGAAAAACAATTGTTACCTCTTCTCTTTGCAATATGTACATTACATATGATACTATGAAATAAAATTTCTCTATCCCACACCATAAAAGTGGGATAGAGTGGGATAGAGGGTTCAATAAAAAAAAAAAAACTGCTATTCTTAGTTTTGGGTACTTTTCTTTTCTGTTCTTTGTACTCTCCTCCAACTCTTAAGGCCCAAAATAACAAACTCATTGTTTTGATCTTGATATTATGTGTTTAAGTCTTCAAAAATATTAAAATGTGACCTGTGTTGATTATGACAGTGTAATATATTTTCAAAAGGTATTGATAATTTCACACCAATATTTCACATTGTTGATATCCACAATCGGTAGAAATTAATATCCACATTTGGGTGGTGTATGGTACAAGTGATAAGAACATATATTTTTCCATTTTGAAAGTTAAAAATAAAAATAAAAATAGTTTCAAATTCTCCTTTTATGAAAATGAGGTCTCGGCCTACCAAAATTGATATTGTACAAATTCTACTTGGATGTTATGGATCACCCATATGCATTTTGCTCATAATTAAAGAAAAATGGCATTAAATTAGGTATTTGCGAGGCTATCCTTACTTCCCGACTCGATTTTCCTGTGAACCAACCATTATTGACTCGTTGGAACTTTTCTAGTCTTCAATGACCAATGTGTTAATTACCTACTCGAGGGATTCATTACACATACCATCGCAGATGTTATCGTGTTGCTAGGTTTATTCTTCAATGGGTGATATGATCCGAATGTGCTACATGGATTTTGAGACAGCCTACTATGCTCAAATGTGCATAGAGGCTTGATATGAAAACTCACTTTTTAAAAGTGTTCCTTACTTGCATCAACGCCTAAAAAAGATTTCACCTTTACCAGCAGGAATAATTAGTTTGAGAATGTGTCCTTTGTTTGGAATGTGTGCCTCTATTTATAAAAGTCACGACAATTATCGATGGTCATTTGTACTAGATGAAGCATCCTTTGCAAGCAACATTATGAACTTAGTTTTAATGCAACCACCATTTGCAAGTAACATGATGAAATTTCAGATGACTTTCATTATATATATGTTTTCAAAGAGAAATAACATTGACATTTTACTCAGATGATTACAACTCTGAAAAGAGTATTATTGGCAAGCCCAAGGCTGCAAATATTCAAAAAAAGAAAGAAAAAACCTTTTATCTTATGATATAGGGGACACTTAAAAAAGAAAAGAAGCTTTAGTTATAGGCATCAGGATTTGCCAAGAGGTAGGCCTCAACAGCCTTGAAAAGTCCACTAGCTTTTTCTTTACCGGCCTTAATTTGGTCTTCCTTGATCTCGTGGTCACCTTTGGTATGATACTTGCTGGTGCTCTTCAAGATGGATCCTCCATCTGGGGATGCCACTAGCTTGATCTCGTATGCGATTTTCTCGAGTGTCTCAGAAATAGCATCACCTTCAATCAAGGTGTAGGCATATGTGAAGTTTGCATTGTCAATCTCATCAATCCTGTGCTTCACATAGTTGAATTGGCTGCCTGCAAAACATAGAAAAACACTTGTTACTTCTTTTATAATGATGCCATGAAAGCAAAGACAGATACTAGTACTTCTAAGATGCTAAACAAATATAATTTAAGAGATTAGGAATAGAAACTAGCCTTCGCCAAAGGTAATTTTCTTGATGGTTCCTGGGCCTCCATTTCCTTCAATGATCTCAGAACTCTTAATGGCTTGTGGTGCAACCTTTGGGATGAGGTTGTCAGCATCAAGGACAAAGGCCTTGAATAGCCTAGCCGGTGTGATAACGGTGGTGGTCTCGGCTTCGTAAGTGAAAACACCCATGATGATCCAAAGATTTTGGAAGTGATCAAAGAAAGAATAATGAGGATTAATTGGTTGTGCTTTTAGGAGTTTTTGAGCTTGGTGGATATAATAACTCTAGGATGGTATTTATAGACTGAGGCTCAATGTTAGCTTGCATGTATGGGAGTGATATCCCCCTTCTAGATTGAAGAATTTTTTGAATTTTCAAATAATCTTTTTCGGATGTCCCCACTATGACAATTGGACTATAATTTTCTAAGAAAAGGATTTATATAAACTAGTCAAAGAAAGCACGTTTAGAAGTTGTTTAATATACTAGACCAAATTAATGATTCAAATGTGTAGTACTATTCTCATTTATTTCTTAACAATTAAAATCAAAAGCTCTTTTAAACATATAAATATAACAAAATTAGGGATCATGCATGCTAAACATACTAATAAATTAGAAAATGAGGGATCATAAAAGTTTTCTACGTGGATATTTGAACTTTATGAGTACTTTCTGCGCTAAATTAATTATTAACGCTTTAATTAAGTGAAACTGCCCTTTGTGATCCATTGATTTATGTTATGTCCATGTATTAATATTTCAGTGTTTATATGTGAAAGTACTGATGCATATGTTTGTCAAATAAAACAATAACCCATTTTTGTTAAGAAGTTTAATTAGTGTACACCTTGTGCAATTCTCCAACGCTTTAACTGAAACCGCCCTTTGTGATTGATTTATGTCCACGTATTATGTTCTGTGTTCATACAATTCATATGTAAAACCGATGGATGCATATGTTTTTGTTAAAAGGCTTGACTAGTGTGCACCATTGTGCAATTCTCCAAGACTTGAAAATTGATTTTTCATAAAAAGATGGCCGGCACAGCTAGCCAACAAAGGCCACCAACAAATCTTCTATTTGTTCAAAAACACGATTTATTTATTATAGTTTTCTTCAATATAAACTTTCATAAAGCTTCAGAGCTAAGAAAGATGCTTCCATATCTACATTTAAAAGACAAAAAAAAAATAAAAATAAAAAATAAAAAATAACAAAAGCAACCGAAGAAGAAATGATTAGGAGCCACCACACGAGAATGTATTTTTACCCGTCCAAGATTTCTTTTTATTTTTTTTATTTTTTTTTTTTTTTAAAACTGCTAAGAAAAGATCTACAAAAGCAACAAAACACGTAGGACGAAGAAACAACACTGTATACATTCAGCCAAAAAGTGAGAAAAAGAAAAAGAAAAAAGAAATAAACATAAGAACCTATATATATATGGTGCGTGAGTATCATTCAACTCTTAAGGCCCAAAATAACATTCTCATGGTTTTGATCTTGACTTTATATGTTTAAGTCGTCGAACATAATAAGATGTGACATGACCCATGAGTCGATTATGACAATGTAAAATATATTCAAAGCTATTCATTTGTTCATGTAAGGGCTCAAAATGGCACTACAATCTATTTCTAGAGTCGGGATTTCCTTTAGTCTTTTTTATATCATTTAGTTTATTCTTTACATGAGAGAGAGAGAAGGCCTCTAAATAGGCAATATGGAAAGTGGAAGGGAGAGGGGAATACATGGGTAATTGAGCCAAATTTATAGAGTTAAGCCTTAATGTACATTAAGTTGAGCTTTTGGGCCTACCAAGAATTTACCCCCCACAGTTCACATCACCCCTTTACACCACTATTTCATACTATTAAAGCCCACATTTGAATGGTGTGCGGTATAGGTAGTGTGAACATATATTTTTCCATTTTGAAATTTAAAAAAGCAACTTTTTCAACTTAACCGGATTTTCCTTCATTGTTTCAATCGATCGCAGTTCACCTTCTTCTTATATGAAAATCAGAAAATGAGGTCTCGATCTACCAAACCTTGTCTATGGCTTGGGGTTCTTAGGGTAACTCGATTCAAATTGTGAATTGATATCGTGCAAATTTCAATTGAAGTTATGTATCACCCGTATGCATTTAGCCCATTAAAATATGTGGGGTTAAATTAGGTATTTGCAAGGGCTATCCTTATTTCCCGATGTGCTAAGTGGATTTTAAGACAACATGCTATGCCCTGGAGGCTCGATATGAATGAATACTCTCACTTTTCAAAAGTGCTCCTTACTTGCATTTACCCCTAAAAGGGTTTCACATTTCCCTAAACTAACAATAACTAAGCAAGACATTAATATGAATAATCAGCTTGAGAATGTGTACTTTGCTTAGAATGAGCCTCTATTTATCAAAGTCATGATAGTTATCGATGGTTATTTGTGCTAAGTGGAACATCAACATTATCAAATTAGTTTTAATTCAACCACCATTTGGAAGTAACATTATGAAATTTCAGATAACTTTCATTATATGTATGTATTCAAAGAGAGATAACATTAACATTTTACTTTTCCAACTAAAACATCAAATGCAAGCAGATGATTACAACTCTAGAAAGAGTATTATTAGCAAGCCCAAGGCCATATTGGATGGATATTCCAAAACCAAAAAAACATTATCTTATGATAAAAGAGGACACTCAAAAAAGAAAGCAAGCTTTAGTTATAGGCATCAGGATTTGTCAAGAGATATCCCTCAACAGCCTTAAAAAGTCCACCAGCTTTCTCTTTACCGGCCTTAATTTGGTCTTCCTTGATCTCGTGGTCACCTTTGGTGTGATACTTGCTGGTGCTCTTCAAGATGCATCCTCCATCTGGGGATGCCACTAGCTTAATCTCGTATGAGATTTTCTCGAGTGTCTCAGAAATAGCATCACCTTCAATCAAGGTGTAGGCATATGTGAAGTTTGCATTGTCAATCTCATCAATCCTGTGCTTCACATAGTTGAATTGGCTGCCTGCAAAACTTAGAAACACACTTGTTACTTCTTTATAATGATGTCATGAAAGCAAAGACAGATATTAGTACTTCTAAGATGCTAAACAAATATAATTTAAGAGATTAGGAATAGAAACTAGCCTTCGCCAAAGGTAATCTTCTTGATGGTTCCTGGGCCTCCATTTCCTTCAATAATTTCAGAACTCTTGATGGCTTGTGGTGCAACCTTTGGGATGAGGTTGTCAGCATCAAGGACAAAAGCCTTGAATAGCCTAGCTGGTGGGATAACGGTAGTGGTTTCGGACTTCATATGTGAAAACACCCATGATGAACTAAAGAGTTTGGAAGTGATCAAAAGAAGAATAATGAGTATTAATTGGTTGTACTTTAGTGAGTTCTTGAGCTTGGTAGATGTGAGAACTCGAGAATGGTATTTATAGACTAGGGCTAAAGGTTGCATGTATGGGAGTGATATTCCCCTTCTAGATTGAAGAATTTTTTGAATTGTCAAATACTCTTTTTTGGATGGCCCCACTATGGCAATTGGACTATAATTTTCTAAGAAAAGGATTTACTAGCTAGTGTACGCCATGTGCAATTCTCCAATACTTGAAAATTGACTTTCATTCAAGCATGGCTGCCGACTGCCGCTAGCCAAGACAGCCCACCAATAATGGTTTTTTTATTTTTAATAGCTTTCTCTTCTATGCTTTCATAAATATTCTTAAAATAACTTAAAAAAAAAATAGAAGCACCCGAAGAAGAGATGATTAGAAGCCACCTAATGAGAACATTTATTTCAATTCAACATATATTTATTCTTTCTTTTTTTTTTTACTATGAGATTTTATCTTTTTTCAATTACTAAGAAAAGCAACAAACCATAGGAGTAAAAAACAACACTTACAATACAACTATAACATGATAAAAATAATTTTCACCTCGATCACCCATGGTTTACAACGGGTAGGGGAATACAGATTGAGATCAGGTGTAATACTTTGGTAGGATGAGGTCTTTGTTGGGTGGAAATTATTTTTTGAGGGGATGAGGCGGTTGCACTCTGTTGAATACCCAAAATATTGCACATGATCTCAATCTGGGGATTACATATTGTAGCATGAGGTTTTTGTTGGGTATGCACGTGAAAATTTTACAAGGAAGAAAAATAATATAAAATAACTTAATTAGGTCTATACAAGTGGTGTAACCTTCCCTAAATGGTATGAAAACAACTTTTCAGAGCTCCAAATGCATGCATCCTTAATGACATTGTCATCTTAAGATCATTTATGTTGGCTTTGTTGGCTTGCATTTGCAATGCAACACTTATCTGAGCTCTAAATGTATGCACCCTTGATGCCATTGCCACTTGCTGCACTCCAAAGGCAGGCACCCTTGATGATATTGCCACTTGCTGCACACCACCATTTGTTTTGATACTATTTGTTAAGAAGATTAAATTTTGAGAGCCTCCAACTAAAGTCTTAGTATAATATATTGAGACACATTAACTCAAAATTTTAGTGTAAGAATGTTATATTTATTTCAAAGGTTTTTTTTTTTTTTTTTTTTTTAATTTTTCCTCCTTTGAAAGTACTTCATTTACACATGCATTCCTAATAACAAGTTTATAAGTCGCCACTATAGCACTTTTATGAATTTAGAAATTATTAAGTTAAAAATAAAACTACTTTTCCGTTGAATAAACTTTCTATTATCGAGTGAGCTAATACAACTGCAATTGTGGTGCTTCTTCTTTTTTTTTTACGAAAAATATGGGTCCTTTTTTTTGCTTTTTGTTTTTATTTTTGCAATATTTTTTGTATCATAATTTTTTTTATGAAATATATACTCTTTTTTTTTTTATTTAGGTTGCAATATTAATTGTATCATAATTTTTTTTATGAAATATAAAAGAAGTGTACATACTCTTTTCCCTTTTTGTAATACAAAATTACTAATGAGTGGTTCAACCTACGGTCTAGGTCCACGGAAGAAAGCCTTAAATCAATTATATCTCTATATAGAAATAAGCTAGTGTTTTGATACTATTATGAAATACAATCACCATTTTCCAGTAACATTATGAAATTTCAGATAAAGCTTTCATTATATGTATGTATTCAAAGAGAAATAACATTGATGATTACAACTCTGAAAAGAGCATTATTGGCAAGCCCATGGCTGTAGATATTAAAATATAAAACAAAACAAAAAAAAAACCTTTTTCATGATAAAGGGAACACTTATAAAAGAAAACAAGCTTTAGTTATAGGCATCAGGATTTGCCAAAAGGTAGCCCTCAACAGCTTTGAAAAGTCCACTGGCTTTTTCTTTACCGGCCTTAATTTGGTCTTCCTTGATCTCGTGGTCACCTTTGGTGTGATACTTGCTAGTGCTCTTCAAGATGGATCCTCCATCTGGGGATGCCACTAGCTTGATCTCGTATGAGATTTTCTCGAGTGCCTCAGAAATAGCATCACCTTCAATCAAGGTGTAGGCATATGTGAAGTTTGCATTGTCAATCTCATCAATCCTGTGCTTCACATAGTTGAATTGGCTGCCTGCAAAACATAGAAAAACATTTGTTACTTCTTTTATAATGATGCCATGAAAGCAAAGACACATACTTGTACTTCTAAGATGCTAAACAAATATAATTAAAGAGATTAGAAATAGAAACTAGCCTTCGCCAAAGGTAATTTTCTTGATGGTTCCTGGGCCTCCATTTCCTTCAATGATTTCAGAACTCTTAATGGCTTGTGGTGCAACCTTTGGGATGAGGTTGTCAGCATCAAGGACAAAGGCCTTGAATAGCCTAGCTGGTGGGATAACTGTGGTGGTTTCTGCTTCGTATGTGAAAACACCCATGATGAACTGAAGAGTTTAGAAGTGATCAAAGGAAGAATAATTATTTGGTTGTACTTTAGGGAGATTGAGCTTGGTAGATGGGAGTACTCGAGGATGGTATTTATAGACTGGGGGTCAAGGCTATATGGAAGTATCCCCTTCTAGATGAGGAAGTTTTTGAGTTTTCAAATAAGTACTCCTTTTTGGATGTCCCCACTCCCCATTGTGACAATTGGATAATTTTCTAATAAAACGATTTGTAGTTTAGTCAAAGAAAGACCCTCTAGAAATTCTTGAATAACAATAAAATAACCTAACTGGCTCCAATTGATGTACTATCCTCAATTATTTCAGAACTATTAAACAAAAAAGCTCTTATGATAAGCATGTGATCATGAGGCTAACATAACAGTAAATTAAAAAAAAAATAAGGGTAGCGTAAAATACTTTGATATTCTTTGAACTTAATGGTGTACTTTCTGACCTTAATGCTTATTTGGTTTATGTTGTGTGTTTATATGTAAAACTCATATGTTTGGCGTATAAACAATTAGGTTCCCATTTTTTGACTAGTGTGTACCAGTGCACACCATTGTGCAATTCTCCAAGACTTTTTTGGCGTATTCAATTCTCCAAGACTTGAAATTTTTTTGTTTTTTTATTTTTTTATTTTTTTTATTTTTATAAGCTCCAAGACCTGAAAATTGATTTTCAATAAAGTATGGCCGCCGACTGCCGCTAGCTATCAAGGGCAACCAATAGATCTTCTATTCATTCAAAAACACGATTTTTATTATAGTTTTCTCTTCAATTAATATGAGTTTTCATAAAGTTTCAGACCTAAAGAAGATGCTTCTATAGTACATTAAAACTATGCTACCGAAGAAGAGATGATTAGGACTTTAGGAGCCACCACATGAGAATATTTTTCGGTCCAACATTTTATTTTATTTTTAAAAAAGATATTAAAAAAAAAACTAGAACTCACAACTAAGAAACATAAAAAATATAGTGAGTGAATTAAGGTCCAAGATAACAACCTCATGATTTTTTATCTTGACATTATGATAAATTTTATTTGTTATTTGTGATGGTCTGTATCTTATTTGGATATATGATTCACATAAATGTTATTTTTTGGTCCAACATTTTATTTTATTTTATTTTTTAAAAAATATTAAAAAACAAAAAACCAGCACTCACAACTAAGAAACATAAAAATCATAGTGAGTGAATTAAGGCTCTAAATAACAACCTCATGAATTTTTTATGTTTGACATTATAATGAATCTTATTTGTTATTTGTGATGGTTTGGATCTTATTTGGATATATATATACACATACATGATTGACATAAATGTTAAAGATATTAAGTCTAATTAAGTTCAAGTTTATTATATAACTCTAGTCCACCTTCATTATATTAAATCTTACTTATGTCTTGCTTTTTCTAACATAGTATGAGAGTTATGTTTTATCTTTTTTAATATGGTCATACACCCATGTTTTATCTTTCTAATATGGCATTAGAGCCATGTCTCATATTTTCTAATATGGTATCAAAGTCAAGCTTTTATGACCTCCATTAGTCCATATTTTAAATTGTTATATCATAGTGCTCTCTCTCCATCACTACTAGCCACTTTGCAATCTCATCCTAATTTATTCCCTAAAGTGGATAGGGTCATAATAATCTTATACGTGTCTTTCTCAAATATAATATTTTTTAGACGATCTCGACAATTTCAACTACATTCAATGGAGAAGTGCATCCTTTAGCATTCCTTCTAATCATATATCCTCAATATGCACTTAGAACATTATTTAAGCCTCAATCAATGCACACATCCTATCTAGTTATGCATTCCCTCAAACTCTCGCCTTCTTCTAAACCCAATTTTTTTCAAGCTTTCACCTTGAGTTTGAGGGGGTTATTAAAGATATCAAAACCTAAGTCTGTTATATAATTATAACTCAGATTCATTTTATCAAATCTTACTTGAAGTGCAAGCAAAGTAATCATAATCTTATTTGGAGTGCAAGTAAAGTAATCATAATATCCTACTTGTTCTACAAGAATTGTAACACTAGGTTAGTCTACAGATAGTAGTATAGGATTTAGCCTATTATATCTTATATGTATGTATTCAAAGAGATACAAACATTGAGTTTCATTATATGTATGTCTTCAAAGAGATACAACATTGACATTTCACTATTCCAACTAAAAAATCTAAAGCAAGCAGATGATTACAACTCTAGAAAGAGTCTTATTAGCAAGCCCAAGGCCGTATTGGATGGATATTCCAAAAAAAACAAAACAAAACAAAACAAAACAAAAAAAAAAATTCTTATTATAGAGAGACACTCAAAAAAGAAAAAAGAAAAAGCTTTAGTTATAAGCATCAGGATTTGCCAAGAGGTAAGCTTCAACAGCCTTGAAAAGTCCACCAGCTTTTTCTTTACCAGCCTTAATTTGGTCTTCCTTGATCTCATGATCACCTTTGGTGTGATACTTGCTGGTGTTTTTCAAGATGGATCCTCCATCTGGGGATGCCACTAGCTTGATCTCGTATGAGATTTTCTCAAGTGTCTCAGAAATAGCATCACCTTCAATCAAGGTGTAGGCATATGTGAAGTTTGCATTGTCAATCTCATCAATCCTGTGCTTCACATAGTTGAATTGGCTGCCTGCAAACATATGAAAAACACTTGTTACTTCTTTTATAATGATGCCATGAAAGCAAAGACAGATACTAGTACTTCTAAGATGCTAAACAAATATAATTTAAGAGAATAGCAATAGAAACTAGCCTTCGCCAAAGGTAATTTTCTTGATGGTTCCTGGGCCTCCATTTCCTTCAATGATTTCAGAACTCTTAATGGCTTGTGGTGCAACCTTTGGGATAAGGTTGTCAGCATCAAGGATAAAGGCCTTGAATAGCCTAGCTGGTGGGATAACTGTGGTGGTTTCGGCTTCATATGTGAAAACACCCATAATGAACTAAAGAGTTTTGAAGTAATCAAAGGAAGAATAATGAGGATTAATTGGTTGCACTATTGGGAGTTTTTGAGCTTGGTAGATGTGAGAACTCGAGGATGGTATTTATAGACTGAGGCTCAAGGTTAGCTTGCATGTATGTGAGTATCCCTGGCCCTCTAGATTGAAGAATTTTTTGAGTTTTCAAATACTTCTTTTGGATGTCCCCATATGACAATTGGACTACAATTTTCTAAAAAATGGATGTATATTAACTAGTCAATGAAAGCACCTTTAGAAATTGTTTAATTTAATAACTAACCCAAATGTTATAGTGTTAATGTACACCATGTGCAATTCTCCAAGACTTGAAAATTGAGTTTCATTCAAGCATGGCTGCCGACTGCCGCTAGCCAAGAAAGGCCACCAATAATATTAATATTATTCACTACAGGTTATATATATATATATATAATTTTCTCTTATATGCTTCCATAATTCTTCAGACCTAAAGATTCTTTAATAGTACCACCGAAGAAAGAGATTAGGAGCCAACTTGAGAATATTCTTTTTTTTTTCTTTTTTTCTTTTTTTTTCAATTGCGAAGAAAAGATCTACAATAGCAACAAACCATATCTGAGCAAAAAACAACACTGTAAAAGTAACTTTTACCTCACCCATGGTTTACAGCAGGCTGGGGAATATACATATATATTGAAAGATAGTGCCTTGTTAGATATCCATGTAAAGTCCTATATGGAGTGAAAATAAAAAATAAAAATAAAGAAATTTCTATAACTTAACTTGGGCCAACATGTGGTGTAATCTCTCCAACAAAGAGGTATAGAACACTTGTTCGGGCTTCAAAATGCATGCACCCTTGATGACATTGTTATCTTATCATTTATGTGGGCTTGGCTATGCGATGCCGAGCTCCATATGCACACACCCCTGATGACATGCTACTTGTTACACACCACAATTTGCTATGATAGTATTTGTTTTTTTTTTGAGGGGATTATACCTAGAGAAACTAGAGAAACTATAATTGAAATATTAATATAACATATTGCTAGTTATTTAAAAAAATTAAGCCTAAAAATATGGGCCACTTATGTTATATTAGTTTCAAGAGTTTTCTATAAATTTTCTTCCAAATGAGACTTTCCTTCACACATGCATACCCAATCCTTTAGTCTCAACATCCATTAGTCTCAACCTTAAGGCCCAAAATAATAAGTTTATGAGCTGCCTAGTTAGCACTTCTATGGGTTTAGAAATTAAGTAAAAATAAAATTGCATTTATTTTTGTAAAATAACCTTTCAATTAACAAAAAACAAATGGGGAGGAACCATCTCCCATCTACTTTATGATCCTCACTCATTAAAAGTAGATCTTGGACGTTCCTTTGACGGCTGTGAGCATCTATAAAGGCATGACCAATAGAAAGTATTAACAGAAGTGCTCTACCTACCAAAAGACCACATTTACTTCCCTTATACATTAGCTCACTGTGTTATATACCGCAGAACCTAAAACAAGTTTGCTTTGTATTTGGTAGCACAAGTAGAATACTGTGTTATATACATTAGCTCATCTTTTGTGAACTGTTAAGGTGAATCATAATCTCTTCTTTTCTTTTCTTTTTGATAATTCAACAATTAATGGTAGTTGACCATGCTCATGTGTATTGCCAAAATGTATTATATGAGATTCTCTTTGGCCAAATTGTTGCAACCATTGAATTATCAAAAAGAAAAAATAAAATACATGGGTACATAAATCAATCACAAAGGGTGGTTTCAATTAAGCATTAAGTATTAAGCACGGAAAGTAATCATAAAGTTCAAATATCCAAGTATCCATTTAGTAGAGCATTTTAATTTGATAGTTAAGAAATCACTGAGGATGGTACAACATTTGGAATCAATTGGGGGATACTCCAAACATGCAAGCGAACCTTGAGCCTCAGTATTAAATACCATCCACGAGTTCTCACAGCTACCAAGCTCAAAAACTCCCAAAATTAATTACAACCAATCCTCATTATTCAGTTACAAAGCCAAAAGTCCAAAACCACCACTGTTATCTTGCTAGTCTATTCAAGGGCTTTGTCCTCGACCTAAAAGATGGACATAAAATTACAATTCGTAATCAGTGCACGCAATGCGGAAAAGGAAGAATAAAATTAAAGGATACATAAATCATAGATGAAATGTTATGTGATTCACTTATTCTTTTTCTTTGTCACAATAAAATCTACTGAAAAAGGATGGCATACCTCTGGCAACCTATTCCCTTTACTTTTTGGAAATGTGTCCAAGGGATTGTTAGCTTTTAATATTCAAGAATCTTCAAGTTAGATTGAAGATACATACATCAAAGACGGAACGCTATCAAGCAGAACATGTGATTCTTAACTTTTTCACCAAAAAATTATTAACATGAAAATCATCAGTGTTGAAAAAGCAAATGCATACCTCTAGCAACCTATTCTCTAACTTTTGGAAATGTGAAGAGGGATTTTTAGCTGTTAAAATTCAGGAATCTACAAGTTGTCAGGAATGAAATTGGAAACTGAGAATTTTATCCAAAAGAAAAAGCCATAAAATCGAGTATTTTCCCTTCTTCTTTTTTTTTTCCTTTTCTATTGGTAAGTTACAATTGCACTCAGTAGGTCTTAAATGCCAACCTTTGAGGCGCCATTCGGGCTAGAGCTCATTGGCAGTATATGCCAGTTGTACATTAGGCATCTCCTGAGTTTATTTTTTTCATGAAGCAAGTCTTGTGAAATACTTCAAAAAAATAAAACTGCAACGACCACCACCAATAAAACTGGTACTAACATATAAAACTTAAAAGGCCTGATAAATTTCAAGATAGATCATATGCAAAAGACTAAAAAAGAAAAGTTAAGCATCTAGACGTGCACATTCCAAGTTGTGTACATCCATTTTTTATGCATATAACAAACACAAGGATAATATCACAGAAAAGTTTAAGAGTTGATAATGCCTAAAATCAGTGGGCTCACGCACGAGTCAATCTGAATGGACGATGCTCTCTCCGACGAGTGAATACCTACAAAACAGAATAACAATTAAAAGAGGGGGCCACCGGCAGTAGTCCGGTGGGGGGAGCCTCCGATGCTTAAGTTAGCAAAGAACGTGACAGAGAAACACAGATTCAGAGAGTCTAGAAGTGAGAAAAAGAGTGAATACCTTTGTCTGAGAATTCCCTGGGTTTATATAGGGAGGCCCTGGTCTTCTAGCCGTTTGTGGTCATTAAATGGCTTTAATATCCAGATTTGTAACCGTCTGGTCCTGATTTGTAACCGTGTTGATTGCCTTGATTCTTGGTCCTTAAATTATGCTTTTGACTTTCATTGCTGGGGTTTAAAGAGCTGGCACATTTGCAACGTGGGGTTAATGCTGTCTACAGCTGTAATGATTTAATTGCCTCGTCATTGTGCGGTGTATCGTCATTAAGGTTTAATTCTGGGTCCAGTATCAGATGCCCCCTACTTCCGTACTATCGTCATATTTTTGACGATGTGCGGGGTACTGAAGGTGGAGTTGGGGGTTTTCAAGGAACTTTGCCTCGGGAAGTGGGGTCTTCATTTAACGAGGGGTCGTCTTTCTAGGAGTGGGTGACACGCGTCGTCACGTTACTGGTGAGCGTGCTTGAAGGCGTCTTGGCGTTAATGTAAGGTGTTGCTTCGGGTGACAGATAACACGTGTCGCCATGTGACTGGCCGGCATGACCGAAGCGTTGCTTCGTCATATCTCGTATTAATGTAGAGGTGTCGCCTCAGATGGCAGATGACACGTGTCGTCATATAATTGGATCGGCGTGATCGAGGCGCCGCTCCGTCAGATTCTGTAATAATGTCAAGGTGTCGCTTCAGGCGGCAGAGGACACGTGTCGTCACGTGATTGGACGGTGCGCTCGAAGTGTCGTTTCGTCAGTTTTTGGCGGTTTTTTGAATACGAAGGGTTTTTGTTTTAGGGTTTTTATGCCGATTTCGAGTTTCATTTCCTTCACATTCGAAAAGGAAAAGAGTTTGTTTTGGGGCGAGCGACTGGGGTTTCTCCTTTCTTTTCCGGTGAGTTTTTCAATCCTTTAGCTTTTTCCGATTCGTTCTTTACGTTTTCCGGTCAAATACATTCTGGCTTCGTTCAGTCCGTCCTTTAAGTTATTCTTTGTAGGCGTTTCTAGGTTCGCCGAGGGTAATTTAGGTCCGCCTCCGTTAGAAGGCTACGTTTCCTCCGATAGTGTGCTCCACCGATTAGCGGCGGAGCTCTACTCTATAGTTCACCCGGCCCTTACCACTTGGGAGGCTGTTAGAAATAGGATGGCGGCGAACGAGGCTGAGTGGTCTCTTCCGCTGTCGGAGGAGCTGCCGGAGGGGCTCTCCGACGAGTCTGCCGGGGGGGAGGTGGGGAGAGCTTCGTCTGACGCGGTCCCTAGCACTTCGGGGTCTCGTCAGATGCCTAGGGTGAATAGGTCTTGGAAGGCCCTGTCCTTCTTTAGCAAAATAAGGCGGGACGAGGATATAAATAGGATAAGGCGTAGTTATCAGATTCCTGATGACGTCGTCTTAAGGATTCCCGACTCTGACGAGAGAGCGTGTTGCCCTAAATATGAGGGTGACGTGGCTTTCTACGAGGCCGACTTTAAGGCCGGTCTTCGTTTTCCCGTACAGCCCTTTGTTAGGGAGCTTCTAGATTACCTCTCCTTTGGCGCCGGGGCAAATAAACCCAAACGGCTGGCGGACGATCATCTCCTGCATGGTTATGTGGAGGGTCACTAGTAATGGGGAGGAGGATCTCACGGTGGACGAGTTCCTCTTCTGTTACGAGCCCGTCCAGATTGCACTTTCCCGGGGTTTTTGGACATTTAAGAATAGGGATGTAAACTCACGGGTCGTCCAGGGGTTACCTTCGTCCGACAGGATATGGAAAGATGGGTACTTCTTTGTGTGCGGTGACAACTGGGAGAGGCTACCGCAAGAAGGCCCTAGGGACTTTGTCGGAGTCCGAAGGACTTGGGGAACCCCCTCGTCGTCCGGTGTGTGTCTACTTTTTAGCAAAAATTATTATTATTGTTATTGTTATTATTTGTTTTTGTATGTGACTTGTTCTCTTGCGTTTTGCAGCTTTAGATCGTCCGTTGTTGAACTCGGTTTGGCAAGAGAGGATTTGGAGGATACTGGAGATCGAAGACCGAAGATACAACATCTTTATTGAGCCGGATTTCCTTGCCACCTTCTCCCTTGGTCCCGTCCCGAGTTCCTCCGGTCAAAGCCTTACAGAGAACTAACAAAAAGCGTGGGTTCTCTCGTCAGTGCACTGGTACGACTTTATTTTGCTTGTTTTGTCGTCCTTTTGATCTTTGTGTATTTTTGGTTCGCAGGTATCAATACAATGAAGCTGAATAAGAGCCGTCTGAAGCAAATGGACCAATCGGGAGAGGTGGCGGCCGCTCCCATTAGCCTGAAACGCAAGAAGCCTGACGAGGGATCTTCGAAGCGGGCTGAGGAAGCGCCCTCACGTCCTTCTGCACCAATCGCTACACCTCCCGTCATTCCAACCGCCGTCCCTTCTGGCCAAAGAGATCCTCCTGTCATCCTGGTGGATTCTGACTTGACTCCTCCAACCTGCGGCCTCTACGATCAACCAGAGTCCTCTCGTCGCCATGGATAGGGCGAAAGGAGCCCTAACTCCTCAAGACATGGACGAGTACGCTGTGGCCCACACAGACGACCTTTCGCTACTTATGGTTCATTCCCTTATGCGGGTACAGTTCTCTGTCTTTTTATTGTTTTACATGTTCTTTCCTTAGTGTTTTTGTTCTTGACTTGAGTGTGCTTACAGGGGTTGACTGAGGCCATGGTGATGGCTCGTCGGTGTGCTTCTGTGGAGGAAGATCTTGCTCTTCTTCGAGCCAAGTCCAATTGCGGACGAGGCGGAGATGAAGAATGCCAAGCGGGCTGTCATGGAGCTGACGAGGAGAGAGGAAAGAGGCGCTGGTTGAAGCGGAGAACCTGAGGAAGGACCTGAAGGCACGAGAGGACGATACCAAGGCGGCGGTTGAAGGCTAAAGACAAGGCCGAAGCTGATTTCAAACACTTGTTTGGCCAGATTGAAGGGGCCAAAGAGGCTGCAGTGTCTGATTTCAGGGCGTCTGAGGCCTTTGAGGACATCAACACCCGTTACTTCCTATCTGGCTTCGAGGCCTTCAGGAAGCAGGCCGTCCAACGCTTCCCTGGTCTGGATTTCTCTGCTCTTCAGCCGTATGACGATGAAGGACTCGGTGATGGACGCTTCTCAGGACCAGGCGGGAGACGAGGATGTAACCTCTAAGTAGTTTGTGGATTTTTTCTTTTTTAGGTATATGAAATTTTCAAACAATGTAGGGCCCGTGTTTAGGGCGTTTTAACATTTCTGAACAGTGTGCATGTTTCGTCATTTAAAGACGGTGCACAGAATTATTTTTGGTATGAACTTCTTAACTTGATAGATGTGTGGTTTAGTCTTGCTGGATGTTTTATTTAATTTTGTCTTTTTCTGAGTATTTTTCTAAATTGAAGTGCTGTTTTAGATGGTCCATTCAACTTGTGAAAATTATGTTTGGATCATAGTATGTTTGTAGGGCGATGCAGTCTAGTTCTTAGGTTTTTAGCTAAAGGATCGTGTCTTTGGACGATTCAGTCTAACTAAGTTTTTGTTAAAAGATCGTGTTGGACGATTCAGTTTTAACTGAGTTTAAGTTAAAAGATCGTGTTTGGACGATTCAGTTTAACGTGTTGGACGATTCAGTTTTAAGTTTGAGTTAAAAGATCGTGTTGGACGATGAGTTTAACAGTTTAAGTTAAAAATCGTGTTGGACGATTCAGTTTGTTTAAGTTAAAAGATCGTGTTGGACGATGCAGTTTAACTAAGTTTAAGTTAAAAGATCGTGTTGGACGATGCAGTTTAACTGTTGGGTTGCTTTGTAGGATATGTAGGTATGAGCTGAGACGCATGATTTTACCGTGGTTCGGCAATAGTGCCTACGTCCACCCTTATTCCTTTATTCGGAGTATTAAATTTTTACAAAGTTGGTCCTTCTTTAGGGATAGTATTTCCTGAGGTGCTCGGCATTCCATGGGTGAGGTAACCGTCGTCCGTTCATGTCTTCCAAGTGATATGTCCCTGGTCGTCGTATCTCTATGACTTTATAAGGTCCTTCCCAGTTTGGTCCTAGCTTCCCTTCAGAGGGATTTTTGGTGGCTAGCGTAACCTTCCGTAAGACGAGGTCACCGACTGACAACTGCCTGGGCTTGACTCTTGAGTTGTAGTGTCGTGCCATTTTTTCCTGATATCTTTTCAATTCTTGTTTCTGCTGTTTCTCTGACTTCATCAATTAGGTCGAGGTTGAGCCGGAGTTGTTCTTCATTTTTCCTGTCCGTCATATGCTGAAGGTCCGAAATGTCGTCAGTCCTATTTCGACGGGTACCACTGCTTCACTTCCGAACGTCATTCGAAATGGTGTTTCGCCTGTTGGTATCCTGACTGTTGTTCTGTAGGCCCAAAGTATGCTCGGAAGTTCTTCTGGCCATAGTCCTTTTGCCCCCTCAAGTCGGGTTTTGATGAGTTTGAGTAGTGAACGATTCGTGACCTCGACTTGTCCGTTGGCTTGTGGATGGCCAGGAGATGAATAATGGTTGTGGATGCCTAGTTCTTGAGAGAACTGTCTGAATCTGGGGTTGTCGAATTGCTTCCCGTTGTCTGATACGAGTACTCGTGGAATCCCAAACCTGCAGATCACTGCCTTCCATACGAAGTTCTGGATGTTTCTTTCTGTGATGGTTGCCAATGGTTCTGCTTCTACCCATTTGGTGAAATAATCTATTCGCAACAACGAGAAATCTAAGTTGCCGTCTTCCAATTGGGAGTGGTCCCATGATATCTAAACCCCCACTGTGCGAAGGGCCAGGGTGCCGTCATTGGTACCAGTTCCATCGGAGGTGAGTGTAGGAGGTTGGCGAACCGTTGGCATTTGTCGCAGTGCTGGACGAATTGGTAGGTGTCAGCTTTCATGGACGGCCAATAGTAGCCTGCTCTGACGATCTTTCTTTGTAAAGCTCGTGCGCCTGAGTGGTCGCCGCAAACACCTTCGTGTATTTCCCTCATGACGTAAGTTAGCCTCGTCTGGTGCCAGGCATCTGAGGTAAGGGAGGGAGAAGCCTCTCTTGTATAGTGTTCCCTGCAACATGAGAAAGCGTGAAGCGCGTACCTTTAATCGTCTGGCTTCGTGTCGGTTGTCTGGTAATGTTCCTCTCTTGTAAGTATGAGATTATTGGTGTCATCCAAGAAATTTCAGTGTGGATGGGGTTCACCTCAGTCGTTTGTAGGCTTGATTGTTGGACGGTCTTGATTTTGTCGTCGACCGTTGATGACGAGGCAGATTTGGCCAGTTGGTCTGCCTCTGTATTTTGTTCTCGTGGTACGCGACAGAGCCTTACTTCATGGAACTGGCCTTATTTGATGTCGGGACCAGTTGTAGGTATTGCTGCATACGCCCTTCTTTTGCTTCATAGTCTCCGTTTACTTGTCCTACGACGAGCTGCGAATCACTACGTACGTCTAGCTCTGTGGCTCCCAGTATCTTGGCCGTTTTGAGTCCCATCAGAAGAGCTTCATATTCAGCTTCGTTGTTGGTGGTTGGGTACTGCAGTCGTATTGCTTGTTTGATGATGTCACCTTCTGGGGACCTCAAGACTATGCCCACTCCGCCTGAGTCCTTTTGTCGACGACCCATCTATGTTCACCGTCCACTTCGATGCCTGTTCGACGTCTTCCGTTGGCTCGTCATCTTTCGAGGTGAACTCTGCTATGAAAGTCTGCCAGGGCTTGAGCCTTGATCGCTGTTCGTGGTCGGTAGTCGATGTCGAACTCGCTGAGCTCAATCGACCACTGGATAAGTCGTCCAGCTGCATCTGGTTTGTTCATTGCTTTCCGTAATGGGTGGTTGGTGAGTAACACAATCGTGTGAGCTTGGAAGTATGGGACGGAGTTTCCTTGCAGCTGTCACTAGGGCGAACGCTAACTTTTCCATAGGAGGATATTCTTTCTTCGGCTCCTCTCAGCGCTCTACTCGTGTAATAGACGGGCAACTGTCGTCTTTGCTTCTTCCCGGATTAGTGCGGAGCTGACGGCAGTTGGTGACACGGCCAGATATAGGTAGAGCTCCTCGCCTTGCTTAGACGGGCTAAGCAAGGGTGGTTCCGTCAGGTACTTCTTGAGCTCTTCAAATGCTTGTTGGCATTCGTCGGTCCACTCAAACGCCTTCTTTAAGTGTTTTGAAGAAGGGTAGGCATTTGTCTGTGGATCGAGACATGAACCGATTCAGTGCGGCTATTCCTTCCCGTCAAGTCTTTGTACTTCTTTGGTGTTCTTTGGTGGTTGCATTTCTAAGATTGCTTTGATCTTGTCTGGGATTCGCTTCTATGCCTCTCTGCGAAACCATAAAGCCAAGAAATTTTCCTGAATAAACACCAAATGCACACTTACTTGGGTTCAGCTTCATCTGGTACTTGCGGAGCGTTTGGAAAGTCTCTCTGAGGTCGTCCAGGTGACCGTCTTCCTCCTTGGACTTTACCTAACATGTCGTCGACGTAAACTTCGACGTTCCGGCCAATCTGGTCGTGGAACATTCTGTTCATCAGTCGTTGGTAGGTGGCTCCGGCGTTCTTCAGTCCGAAAGGCATTACTTTGTAGCAGAAGAGTCCTCTGCTGGTGATGAAGGACGTCTTTTCTTGATCGCTCTCGTCCATCACTATTTGGTTGTAACCTGAAAATGCATCCATAAATGTTAATAGTTTATGACCAGCTGTCGAGTCGACTAGCTGGTCTATTCTTGGGAGAGGGAAGCTATCTTTAGGACATGCTTTATTTAGGTCGGTGAAGTCGACGCACATTCGCCACTTTCCGGTACTTTTCTTTACCATGACTACGTTGGCAAGCCAGTCGGGGTAGAATACTTCCCTGATGAAGTTTGCTGCCAGGAGTTTGTCCACCTCTTCCATGATGGCGTTGTTCCGTTCTGGTGCGAAGACTCTTCGTTTCTGTTTTATTGGACGGAGAGAAGGGGTCAACATTTAATTTATGTGAAATGATGGAAGGGTTGATACCTGGCATGTCTTCGTGACTCCATGCGAAAACATCTTTGTTATCTTTTAAGAACTGGACGAGTGATTCTTTTCATTTTCTGGGGGGAGGTCAGCTCCAATTTTGGTCGTCCTTTCTGGTCGTCCATCTTCTAGCTCGATGGTGTCCAGCTCCCCAGAAGGCTTCACTAGAACCTTCTGCTCTTCAATGCTCATCGTCTGATTCTGTCCCCCTGACCCGAGGGAGGCAAGGTAAGCATTCTCTGGCTGCTATTTGATCTCCTCTGACTTCCCCTATTCCCGTGCTCAGTGGGGAATTTGAGGAGAAGGTGGTATGTGGAGGTCACGGCTCGGAGTCGGTTGAGGGTTGGTCGTCCGATTATTGCGTTGTATGCTGAGGGACAGTTGACGACGAGGAAGTCGACCGTCTTAGAGACCGTCTTTGGGTGAGTACCGACCGTTGATCGGTAAGGTCACAATACCGACTGGGCAGATCTTGTCGCCTGTGAATCCCACGAGTGGTGCATCCATGGGGCGCAATTTGTCCTTGTCAAGCCGCATTTGCTGGTAAGCGGGGAGGTAGAGTATATCAGCCGAACTCCCGTTGTCTACCATTACTCGCCTTGTGGTGAAACCTGCAATGTTAATCGTTATCACTAGGGCATCGTCATGGGGCTGATGGGTGCCTCTGGCGTCCTCTTCGCTGAAAGAGATGATCTGGTCGTCGAGGCGGATGTTCTTTGGTGGGCGCTGGACGACCATGATGTTGTGTACTTGCCTCGCATACGCTTTCCTTGAGGCTCTTGAGGTTCCTCCTGATGCTGGTCCTCCAACGATGGTTCTGATTTCTCCTACGGGTCCTGGCCTGTTGGGTTCGGCCTGTTCCCTCTGTGCTGGAGGCTTTGCTGGACGGGTATTCGTTGGACGATTGACATACTTCTGCAGTTTGCCCTGCCGGATGAGTGTCTCTATTTGCTCTTTTAAGGCTACGCACTCTTCTGTGAGATGTCCATGATCTCTGTGGAACCTGCAATACAAGTTTTTAGGTCGGCTGTTAGGATCTGAACGTATCTTACCTGGCCACCGAAGTGATGGGTCGTCTTGTATCTGCAAGAGTAGTTTGTCGATAGGTGTGTTCAGAGGTGTGAAACTGCTGAATTTCACGGGGGGTGCGGTCGTCCGTTTTACGTTCCGGGGTTTCGGTGAATTTCGGAACTTTTTGCTTGGAAGGTTCAGGTTTGCGATCCTCAAGCTTCCTTCCGCCTTTTCGGTGGTGGGTCGTCCATAGCCTCTAGGGCGTCCTCTGCGTTCATGTGTTTCGTAGCTTCGTACATAAGCTCTGACATTGTTTCTGGGGGGTCCTTGCAGAGTTCATAGAGGAAATCCCCTTTTCGCAGACCCGCCATGAAGGCTGTTACTGTGACATCTTCTTTTGGACGATCTATCTTCATCGCTTCTTCGTTGAAGCGGTGTACAAATGTCCTCAGTGATTCTCCTTCCATTTGCTTGACGCTGAGCAAGTGAGTTGGCGGTCGTCCCCTTCGTTGGCTGCCGATAAAGTGATCGATGAATGCACGGCTGAGCTGGACGAATGAACCGATCGACTCTGATTCGAGCTTGTTGAACCATACCCTTGCAGATCCCCTCAGTCCCAGGGGGAATGCTCGGCACATTACTTCTTCAGGGACGGCTTGCAGCTGCATGATTGTTTTAAAGGCCTCTAGGTAGTCAAATGGGTCCTTGGTTCCATCGAAGTTTTCTAGCAATGGTACCTTGAATCTGGACGGGAGCGGGAAGTCAGCGATGCTTGGGATAAACGGAGAATCAGCCCGGTGTACGAGGTTGTCGAGGTTGCGAGCAGCTTTCGCTCTCAGGCTGTTCTTCATGTCTCCCATTTGCTTCCTCATTTCTCGCAATTCTTTCTCCAAACGTGCCGTTTTGTCATCCGGATCTCTTGTGGATCGGTCTGGATGATCAGGTTGTCTGGAGGAGTTTCCTCGTCGATCTTCTCGTTCAGGCTGCTTGGACGACCTATCTGGTCGTTCCGGCTGTTTGGACGACCTCGTCGTTTTAGCCGTCTTGTGCTGGCTGGGTGGAGCGGAACTTCCTGCGCTTTCCGCTCTGTGCCTGCTGCGGGGCGGAGTTCTCTCAACTTCGTCTCCCCTACGACGGGTGACTTGATGGCTGTCAGCTTCCTGGTCATTCGACCTGTTTCCACCCCGCGGAGGAGGTTGGTTGTTGTCATGGGGGGTTGGGGGCCCCTTCCTGATGGCCTGCCATAACTCTTGATTCTGACGAGATGTTTCTCGAGCGAGGTCCTGAATGCTGGTGGCGATGACCTGCATTTGCCTCTCAATTGGAGTCATGGCGGGGTCAGCACTGGTTCCGTCGTTGGGAGCTCCTTCCATGATCGCTATCGACCTGTGTGCGGCCCTTTTTGCTCTAAGAACGACAGTGGCTTATTAAGTCGTTCCCACAGACGGCGCCAACTGATAATACCTAAAAATCAGTGGGCTCACGCACGGGTCAATCCGAATGGACGATGCTCTCTCCGACGAGTGAATACCTGCAAAACAGAGATAACAATTAAAAGAGGGGGGCACCGGCGGTGGTCCGGTGGGGGGAGCCTCCGATGCTTAAGTTAGCAAAGAACGTGACAGAGAAACACGGATTCAGAGAGTCTAGAAGTGAGAAAAAGAGTGAATACCTTTGTCTGAGAATTCCCTGGGTTTATATAGGGAGGCCCTGGTCTTCTAGCCGTTTGTGGTCATTAAATGGCTTTAATATCCAGATTTGTAACCGTCTGGTCCTGATTTGTAACCGTGTTGATTGCCTTGATTCTTGTCCTTAATTTATGCTTTTGACTTTCATTGCTGGGGTTTAAAGATGGCACATTTGCAACGTGGGGTTAATGCTGTCTACAGCTGTAATATTTAATTGCCTCGTCATTGTGCGGTGTATCGTCATTAAGGTTTAATTCTGTCAGTATCAA
>OU015772.1:2561591-2582040 GCA_907173295.1 Fagus sylvatica
CTTTGTTGTCTTGGTAGTGGAGTCAGTTTTTTTTCATCTTGCAAGAGAAGCTTTGTTATTCCTGTATATAAACCCGATTGTACTGAATGATTAATTTAAGCAAGCAATTCACAGTGATGCCTCTCACATCCTCCTCATTTGGGTACTTGCCAAGGCTACCCACACTGTGTCATGGACATAGAAAATGGACTAATTACTTTCATTCTAAGCTTCAATTGAAAAGACACATATATGCTAATGTAGATGCCCACTTTTTGCCTAAGTTATGGCAGACTAAGAGGAGCCCACAGAGTCATCTGCAGTAAGCCCAAAGGAAGGTAAGTGACATGATTTGGGGAAAGCCCAAAGCACAATAGCCCACGATGGGCCCAGGAGGCACTGTGTTATTGCAAGAGAAACCAGTCTGCTGTAAAGCCCAAGACTTATTGGGAGCGATCTGCCATAAGTCCCTAATAATGAGCCCAGCCCACGGAGAAGTCAGGGGGTAAAGAGTAATTTCAGATGGAGCCCTACTACTACACCCCTTAAAAAGGTAGAACACTCCAGACGAATCAAAAAAGAGAAAGCCCTCTGGACTGAAGAAAATCACTGTTCACCCTTTCCTCGGGACGGCAGACTCACACCTGGTACCAACGACCGTTGCCAAGGCTTTTCTGCACAGCAGACGAGGGAAAGGAGCAACGGCAGACTCGCGAGAAGGGCAAAGTTTCAGCCAAAGGTAAAAAGATAACTTGGAGGGAACGTGAATACGGATAGCTGCCATCTCTGCCACCTTCTTGCACGGCAGACTAGAAAGCGAGCAGCAGAATCACAAAATGGAAAGAGCACAACCAAAGACAAAAGGGAGCCTGGAGACAATATGAGGGGAGTAAGCACAGACCGGCCTATGATGGCTCCTACTCCCTCTGCACGGTAGACAACAGTCAAACAACGGCAGATTCATGAAAAAGGAAGGAGCTCAACAAGAAGACGAAAGATACTTCCATCAGAACATAAATAAAGGTAATGCAGTCACCAAAGCCCAAACCTATGGTGACTGCCAGTAAGATTTCATTAAAAGGCTAAGGGGGATTTGGTTTGGAGGTAGGGGGGTTATTTCTCAAAAGGGTATTGAAGTCTGCGGCTCAAGTGTATCACACCCGTTGGGGGGTATGAGCACAAGTGACCAACAAACCTCAAACACCCTAATGAAGACACGGGCAGACAAAGCTTTCACCATGGAGCCAATTTCTTTCACCAATTTGGTCTGCGGCAATATTTTATGTTATCAGGAAACATTGTCAGCTTGACCCCAATGAGGAAGCCCATTATCCAAAAGTTAGAGAAGTAGCCAGGTCAAAACTATGAACTCCATGGATCACAGCAGACCACTATAAAAGAAGGAAACACAATAATGTCAAGGCAACCTCTCCGGCCCAGAAACAACTTTCAACCTCCACCAAAAAGCCAAAACCCAAGTCAAGGGACAAGAAGAAGAAAAAGATCAATACCCATACCAAAACACCCTCTGTTAAAACTCCACAAGCATCTAATCAACCCTATTCCATGTCACGTGTTTTCAAGAGATAACCCTCCCCCATCACTCATCAAATCTTCCTTAGTCTTTTCAGTTTATTAGAGTTTATATTTATGTTGTTCTGCGGTGCTCACGTTTGTTGTCTGCAGTGGTTATTTGGTTTGACAGAAGAGTGTCTGCAGTAGTTACTTTGTTGAAAGGAGGGCTCTCACAGCGGATCCATATTTCTCCTCGCAAAAGCCCAACGTAGCAGCAGATCAAGAGGAGTGCACCATCAGCCATCAGGCAAGTCCAAAAGCCTGGTTTGGAGTTTTGGGCTCAACAACCCATCAATACAAGCTCGGCCCATCCTCAACCAACCATAAGGTGACACATGGCACTTATTGAATTTTGAGCATTTACATTTTGGCGACTCCACTGGGGAGTTGAGCAGCACTTCAGCAAAAACTAGATCTGCAGTAATGCCACCAAGGTCCAGAAGACAAAACTCAGTGGTAAACTCCCATCCTGACACAGAGTCAAACGCACAAAATCGAGCTGAAGGAGAGATGCAGCAGAACAACGGAGGAAACATGGGAGGAGGCGGTATCCCGGAGGGTAATCCAGGAGGCAACCCAGGAGGACAGCCACCTTTAACCTTGATATATGAGCTGATTCAGAGTTTACAGCAGAATCAAGGAGAACTAGCTGAGTCCATAAGGCAGTTGAAGGAATCCAGCAATAACAGGGAAGCACATGGAGGCAATGGAAGGAACCACGAAGAAAGGGACCACCATGATGAAAGAGATTCCAACAACAAAAATGATGCACCATTCGTTACTATGTCAGACGTGGCGGACCTCCTCAAACAAGAAAGGGAACGACCACCCAAGGAGCCTAGGCATTTCGTGAGAAAGCCTCCCTATCCTAAGGAGCTACTAAAGGAACCGTACCCTGAAAAATACGATACCCCGAATTTCTCCCTCTTTGACAGCCGGAAGGGTAGTGCAGTGGAGCACATCAGCAAGTTCCTGGACTCCATGGGTCCATTTGCTGGAAATGGGGGACTCTGTCTGCGGGAATTCTCAAAGTCCCTTGTTGACAGAGCATATACCTGGTACGCCATGCTGCCTGAAGGATCTATTAGAGATTGGGAAGATATGGTGGAAAGTTTCTGCAGTAAGTACTTCCATGTGGAGGAAAAGATTACTCTGCTCAACCTGCACAGCACGAAGCAGCTACCCGGTGAGGATCTTTTGAAGTATATTCATCGTTTCCGGGATATTTCTTTGGATTGCCACGTGAAGTATGAAGAAAGCGAGCTGGTTGAAGTATGCATAGACAACATGCTTCCCGAATTTAGAGCTCACCTTGAAAACTTAGACATTTCACAATTTGCACCACTGCTCCAGAAGGCTAGGAAGACAGCCTTGTCAGTCAAGCCTCATTCCGAAAAGGCTAGAGAAAAGAAGAGCCAGCACCAAGCGCTCACTGTGTCAACTACAACCGCACCAACCGGAAACAAAAGGAAAAGGCCCATAGAGAAGGTTTTCGAAGAACCACCCCCTTTGCCCTTCACCGTAGAAGAAATGATGGTGATCTTTGACAAGTGGGTGAAAGATGAAGTTATCAAGCTGCCGCAGATCAACAAGCCTCCCACTGAGGAAGAAAAGAGAGATCCCAAGTTCTGCCGCTATCACAGATATGTTCACCATCCGACCGCAGACTGCCGGTCACTTCGATGGGAGCTTAATCGAAAAATCCAAGATGGTACCTTGCAACTCTCTCCGGAGCAGCAGAGGGTGCACAAGAATCCTTTTCCGAATCACAGGAAAGACCAAGGCAAAGCAGTGGTGTCTGTGGTGATACGAGGCAGCACCAGTGATATGGAAGTAGATGAGTCTGCCGTAGCTGACACCACCCTAACACCAGCAGCCGTAAGAACCTTGCAGAAAAGTCCAAAGTTCAAGTCTTTGTTTAACCAATTGGGATTGGGACCAGAAGCCAGGAACGCTGCTACAGAGGCCATTATTGCAATAGCAGCAGACTCAGGAGCAACCTGTTTTACCGCAGAAGCTCATGCCAGTCGTGCCTTCCTAGAAACCACCAATGCAGTAACCTTCACAGGGGAAGGGAAAAATATTGAGGAAAATATCATTCACTTTCATAGTAAATATTAGTCACTATTATTTTGAGGTACAACTTTTTAGAACATAATTATTTCTTGTTACAACTGTACTTTTAGTACCCAATTTTCTTTTTAAGCCCAATATTATATGGAGAATATTGATTTGTTTTTAGTTTTTACAGTTAATTTGGTTGGCTAAATTTAGTGATGCTTTGCGTGTATGGCTTCCATAAATTTAGGCTTAGTCAATATGTGCCCTCCGGAGTGGGCTACTTATCCTCCATGAACCTCTCTATATTAACAACAAATTGACCCCCGCACAATCACACCCACTATTTTGTGACAAAAAACTTGTTCTGTTAATTGCACCCGTCGGTTACAACTTATACAAGGATATAGCAAAAGACTATTTCAATTTTTGATAAGATTTTCCTTCAAATCGGTTTTAGGGGAAATTAAATTCCTTTAACCCACTCTATAACAATTCAAATAATTTTTCACCATGTTTTAAAATTTTAATCATATGATCCAATTAACAATATTATTACACACAAAAAATATATATATATATATATATATATATATATATATATATTAAGTTTTATTAGTTTTATTACAAATACTTACAAACTAACTTGACAATGAATGTAATTAATGTTAAATTAACATAAATTAATAAATAAGTATTTAAATTTTTTTTTTTTTTTTTTTGTATTGATAATTATATATATATATATATATATATATATATATTATATTTTATTAAAATTTGTAATATCCTCAATATTGTTAAAAAAGTGCTGCTGATTCTATAGTCCTATGCAACTAAATTTAATTAAGAGAGAGAGAGAAGTAACCCCACTTGCATAATTACAAAGTAATTATAAGATCATTTATGGAGGACATGCGTCTATATGCAAGAGGAAAACTGGAAGAAACAAAGTAACCCACTTCCATAATTACAAGCTTAAACAAACTAAGCACTTTTATTTATATATATATATATACAAAGTATAGATACAATTATACAAAGTAAGCCCTTGCATAATTACAAGAAAGCTAGCTAGCTAGGGCCTAGGAGAGTAGGAGGTACAAGATAATTAAGTGCTTTCTATATTACAAGCAAAGCAAATTTTCTACCTTGATACAGAAGAGTATATTAGTACTTCTATACATAATACTACAAGAGTAGTATTTATAGTAGGTTACTCAAAGAGTCATACATAGTATAGAAGAAAGCGGTACTAAAATTGATGCCTAACATAGCGATTTTTTCCTTTGGTGGTGATCTCTACCTTGGGGTAATCCGTAAACACTATCCCACCATACTTCTCTGCTGCCTTTTGGCTGGTGATCTCTGCCTGTTTCTTTGGAACTGGACCTTGCTTCCGGTAGTACTCATCTATCACAGCAAAGCCATCCAATCCAGCGTTAACAAGCTTTGTCGGTCGAGTTGCCATATTGCTCAAAAGAACAGCACAAACAGATATACAAATCAATACTTAGCTGTATATATCTTGTTCTGCGGGTACAAAGATTACATGTGAAACCCCCCCTTATGTAGAACTCCCAGCAAGGCACTCTAGCTTCCCACCTTATGGCCCAAGTAAAGAACTTTGAACAGAAATTGAAGAGAGAGAGAGAGAGAGAGAGAGAGAGAGAGAGAGAAGGGCCTCCCACCTTTTGGTGATTCTCTTCAAAGATGCAAAGTAGGGATATAATTATATAAATGATCAGGTTTGGTTTTTATTTTATTTTTATGTATAGCTGGTTTCACCCATTTGAAAATGCTTATTAATTTATGTATGTTTGTTCCGTTAATAAACAAATTAACTAGCTCATTTATATAAGTTTATTAGTCAAAGTTAAGTCCAAACATGCATGGACAATGAGTCAATGATTGTCTTATACAACCTAAATATCGATATATATTTATTAATTTATGGATGTTGATATTCACAATTTGTGAATATATATGTGTGATGTGAATATTTACCCAATATATATATATATAAAAGAAGCGATAATGTCTTTTAAAACAAGGTAGATTCCTTTTTATCAGGACCATGTGGGTCCAAAGCACAATACTAGAAAGAGTGAAAGAGAACAAAGAGAATGGAGAAATGGTTTGCTCAATAAAAAAGGAAAGATACTTTCCTTCTGGATACCAATTACCAAAGAAGATGATATTTTTTTCTTGGGGTTTTGTTTCGATCAATCGAAGAAGGATTTGATTCTTTTGATGGAAATCACTAATTGTCTTTAGGCGATTTTCTAGACACTTTATTCCTTTGAACCTACTATTATTATTTAAAAAAAAAAAAAAAAAGCTTCAAATAACTGTCACTGATCTTATTGAACATTGAATAATGGTGTTACTATATATAAATTTGTCTTAGGTGATTAAACAAATCATTATCATCATGAAGACGATGCCTAGACTCAGTTCTAGTATAATTGATGAAAAAAACAGTTGAAGAATTTGAATCCAAATATATATAATTAATAGATAGATCTTAGTGATTGCCACAACACAGGGCCGGCCCTAAGAATTATGAGGCCTAGGGCGGTGCAAAAAAATGAGGCATTCTGTCTTAAAAAAAAATCATTGAAAAATTACTCTACATACGATTTCTACTACAAAATTACTAATTAAACTTTTATATTCAATATTTTCTAACAAATCTTGTTCAATAAATAATATGGCTAATCCATTTTTTCTTTTTTGTGACATAGTTGAACGCACGTAAGATTTTTATAATTTTAACTTTGAAAAATTTCTTTCAACGGATACGATTGTGACAAGTATAGTCAATAATATTCTATATGCAATAGATGCATTTGAAACAATTCAATTCCTTGATAAAATTAAATATATTTGTCGCTGTTTTTTTTATCTTTTGGTAAAATCTCTTGTAAGACTTTTATGTCTGAAAATAAATCAATACCATCAAAATCAAAAAATTATCAAGTTTTAAAAAACCTTCATGATTAACATAATACCTTTTCAAATTATCATAATTTAGTGAAGTTAGCTTCTTCACATCAAATAAATACAAAAAATTGTTCTCATACATACTTGGGTTAGAGAAATAAATTATTATAGGCTTAATTTAAAGGTTTGTTTTAAATATATGAGTCTTTTTAATTTTTTTTTATATAAATATATTGGGGCCTTTCAATAAGGGCCTTAAAAAACTTTTGGTATGAGGCCTAATTTTGAGGTGAAGTCTAGGACGGTCGCCCATCTCGCCCTTGCCCAGGGCCACCCCTGCCACAACACATGTTACGTGTCAAGTAGTTCTAATGGCTTAATGATATATTTTCTTATGATCTTTTGATTACAAAGCAAAATATTTTTTATTATATAAGGAATGGGAAAGGTTTGTGAGATTATTATTTGAGGTTGTAGTACAAGAAGTACGTACTTATTGCATTAATGTAAGGAAAAAGTGGAACATATACATATTGGCCCTTTTCGCCCAAATAATTTAGATTGAGAACATAGATAGTTTCTTTTGATGAATAATAATAAAAAAATGAGTTTTGTCTATCTTAATTCCCGAGGGAGGGAAAAAGAAGCGTAATACCAAACAGGGGTATTATTGCAGGTGAGCTTGCCTATTCCAAGCTCAACCATGTGGAATAGACAAGCTCATGTGCAATAATACCCTTATCCGCTTTTGGGACAAATGTTCTCTAATACATTAGGGGTATATATTATTATATTCTTCATCTATAATTTTTTTTGGATGATTAAGAAGTAATATTCATAAGAGAATACTAAACAAAAATACTAATATCTAATCAATGTGGAATTTCTTAACAGATAGTTGTTACTCATCTTCACCCGCATAGACATATGCATGTGCGAGATTAAGAGAGTGGGATGGCTGAACTCTAAACTTTGGCAGAAGAAGGGAATTTTAACTTTTTCCTCGAATCTTTTTGTTGTAAACTACAAATCTTAACGTTATAATGGAAAAATAGAGAGGGAAGAGAGAAAATCAACAAAGAGATTTACGTGTAGGATTTGACAGTATGCCTATATTGGTAGAAACGAACTAATAGAATCTTCACTATCAAAAAATAAAAAGTTTACAATAACTTTATAGTGCAAAAAAAGAAACTCTAATCAAATACATTGGAATTTCCTTATATATCTTTGCTCGTTGTGCTTCCACTTTACTCAAGGTGGGTTTGGGTTAGCTCTTTAAAAAAGTGCGTTTTCTAAAAAGTGCATTTTTAAAATGTGTATTTTGAAAACATGTTTTTGAAAATCACAATTAAGCATTTGACAAAACTAATGAAAAAGTGTTATTTCTATCAATTGAGCGTTTGGTTAATTTTAATCTAAAACTGCTGTTTCGGGTACAAATGACCAAAAATGACTTGACTATACTGTTAAGTTATAGTGCAATTTTTCAAATGCTTATAAATTATAACAATAATAACAATATTTTGTTGCTAAATATAAAAATGATAATAATAATAATATACTAAAAATGATAAAAAAAAAAAAATCCAAAAATGACATAATTGAAGGAAAGTTTCAAAATTGGTTGTACAGTTAAAATGAGAGATAAAAAAAATACAAAACTGATAGTAGCCTTGCAAGTCCCAATGTCACACCACAACCACACACCACACACTTGCCATTTCACCAAATATCCAAGGATATTTTAGTCATTCAATTGACTTCCAGATTGCTAACTTAGGAACCATCTAGCCATTTGTCATTTGCTGTTTCTAGAATGTCATCTGCATCTTTACGCAACAAAGTGAGTAAGTTCAGTTGCAAGTGGTGGTCCATTTCAAAGCCATTTTTGTGTATAGAATGCCATCCCGGCATCTCTCTTTGTGCTGCAAATCTATGAAGAGCAGATTCAATACAATTGGTTTGTTTCTTCTTTCTTTCTTTTATTTTATTTATTTATTTATTTATTTCTTTTAAGTTCAATAGATGGTTAGAATATTAAGTTCAATAGATGGTTAGAATATTTTTTTTCTTTTGATTCGAAGGAAGATCATGGTAGAAAATGACGAGGGGTGGTGAATGAGTAGCAATGTCACGAGGGAGCAGACAACAATGATAAGTCAGAATATTTGAGGGCATTTTAGATATTGAGGACCTAAAGATATCACGGTGCGAAAACTTGATTTGGGTTATAAAAAGCGCGTTAATGAAAAAGCTACCGTGTGGTGCGAATTTAAAACGTGATTTTTTTGTGTTTATAAAAACGCAATTCTTTTAAAAACACAACGCTAAACACACAGTATTTTGGGATTTTAAAGAAAAACGCACTTTTACCCTCGAAATCGCAGGACCAAATTGGCTCTCATTCTACTACGCTAGCTCCGTCCATGACCATGAGACTCCTAAACTAGAGACCTCATTTAGAATACGATCACTATCTCTTTACACTTTTTTTTTTTCCAAGGTTTTGATGGTTAAGAAAGGGGGAAAAACAAAAGGACGAAGGGGTGTAATAATAGTCACTGTATAGCCTATAATTTTTTATTTAGTTAAAAGATAGAAGGATATCCTATAATTTTAGTGAACCACTATTTGTTTTTTAAGATTGATCTTAAATATGCGAATTTACATCATATCAAAAAAGTACATCAATCAATGTAAAGGGACAACAATACCTATACCTGCTATAAGTGGTGAATCCCACAATCATATATACCACGTGTAAAGTTATGCCAATTGTTTACTATGGACCAGAGGGAAGGTTTTTCAGTTTTTGGGATGGCAGAATAAGTTGCTTATTTCATATTAGTCTAAGGAAAAAAAAAAAGTGTGGAAGCATATCTTCTGGCATTTTTACCCAAATAATACGGATTGATCGAGAACAAAGATAGCTTCTTTACTTTTGATGAATGACACACATACATTAAGTTTTGGAAACGAATGAGTTCTATCCTAATTCCCTATTGGAAAATGATACCAAAGGACATGGTGCTTTGCTTCCAAGTCCCACTGTGACACTGGAAATCAATCATGTCTGGTAGGAAGGGAGAGAAACATAAGTGTCTCAAAGCTTTCCCCTCTTTTGCTTGAGGCAGCACCAAATTGTGGGGAAAAGGATAGTGTAATATTAAGCCAATTTGGATTTGGTCTTTACGTGGTTAATTGCAACCTAGCTACAAGATCAAGCCAGCAGATCGATATTTTTACTACACAAAAGCATGTGTGCGTGCAATAAGATAGACAGGCAGAGTGGGATGAGACGATGGGTAGAATTTGGCACAACATGGGGAATTGATTAGATTGTTTAAAGAACCTTAATTTTCTCTTTACGAGTCCTTTTACAAGAAAGTGGCACGATAGGATTTCATAGTTGTTGCTTCCTAATCTAATCATACATAAGCCACCCACTAACTAGTAGATATCTAATTGATGAGTGATAGTTCTTAAATACTTTATGGATAATTGTAATTTGAATTAATAAAAATTGCTTACTTTACTAGCCTAGAATTTTTTTTTTTTAAGTGATGTAAGTTATTTAATAACTGGTTTCTTCCGGTTTTTAATAATTCATTTGGTATATCCTCGGTAAATGGGGAGTTAGTATTGGTGAATCTAATTCCTTAGCCTTTTTCTTCCAATTATATTTTCCGTTTGAAACTTGACTTTTTGTTGAAAGTGTATTAAAGTATACTGTATCTAGAAAAAATGAGGATTTAAAAAGTTGTTAATAAACAAAATAAATTAAAAACTAAACGAAAAGTTTGGGCCAAAGGGACAATTAGTATTCATAATGCCCTTATGTACAATACATACATTATGTCCATATCTTTGTTTTATATATATAAGACAAAATGATTAATTTTGTTATTACATATAGCTCAGAGTCAATAATACGAAATTGAAAAGTACTAGAGGTCAAACCCAGAACCCATGATGTCTTTGCAATTTGACCAAATTTAAAAATGATTAAGAAACTCTATCAATGATAAAATCTACTCAATTTAGCTCCACAGAGATGTCTAAAGATTCGTCCCAATCAAGGCTTAAAGCACCATAACGAGTTTCAACCTAGTTATCAATTTTTACATTTGTTTAAATTTTACAATCATGAAAGCTATAATTGAAAGCACGAGTGATGTACATATTATAACTATGGTGTCTCCATAAGATCACACTAGTTTTTTTTTTGGGTGAATGATCGCACTAGTTGAACATATGCAACCTTTGATTAGTTTGTGACTGTGTTAAGAGGACCGCAACTCATCAAAAGGTATTGAAATGATAGTTTAGTATCTATAAATAGGAAACACAAGTGATTTGTTAGGGTTAAATCTTTATTCTTGTATGAGGGAGAGAGGGAGAGAGAAATAGGAAACACAAGTGATTTGTTAGGCAATCTAAAATCTTTATTCTTCTATGATAGGGAGAGAGAGCCCATGATAATACAGAAGAGACACTTACATGTAACTAGTAAAGGACAACTAGAAAATACAAAGTACTTCTAATCTTCAAGACTAGAATAACTAAGTACAGGACTGAGATCTGATCTAAGGTACTTCACATTACTACTACACAAGGGAAGTATTATTTTTTCTTCCTCTCGTATATATATGAAGTACTAGAAAGGAAAAAAAGAGAAGAAAAACCAAAGAAGACATAGAAACAGCCGACAAGCTAAATATAACTTTCCCTTTCATCAGTGGAACTTGACTTGACTATAAAATCCCACGGAAAGTTTAGCCTGCAATGTTGCTACTTGGCAGTTGGCACCTTGGTTTTGTTAATAGGCTCTTTCATCGGAGGAACCTGGCTCGCATATGGATATCTCGGAGGATAATAAGGCCTTCCAGTTCCAGTTCCAGTTCCAGGCCTCCTAATTGGCCGACCGTAGTACTTGTCAATTATAGCAAACCCTTCCAACCCAATCTTGACAAGGTCTGCCTGAGCCTGATGAGATGCCATGCTCAACTTAACACCACACTACAAATCAAGTAACTTGATTTCTCTTTGCTTTCTTAGTGTGAAAAGGTTACATGCCAAGCCCCATTATATATAGGAAACACAGAATGCCCTCCAGGTTTCTCCTAATGGGCCCACATATATTATTTGAAACAATATGCCTTCCACCACAAATTTGAACACAATTTTGTGCACAACTTATGATCAACTTATGATCATGGCATGTGATAAGTGGTTGATACTTAATACTTTTTCTGTTGGAATCCACTACTCTACTAATTTACATACAATACATCAGTAAGTTGTGTTAAAAATTATACAAAATATTTATGGACCCTTAATTTTTCTATTTGAAGAAAATAAACTTTAGAATGAAAAGAAAAGAATGTTTTTCCCTACTTGAAAATTTAAACTTTAGAATGAAAAGAAAGGAAATTTGGTCGGTGATTCTTTGTGGCCTAGTGCTCATAAAGACCCAAGTATGGTATGTAGAAGACCTAAATATAATGATAATGGAATATAAAAGTGATTGAGAAAGAGAGGAAGAGAATGGAGGCTAGGGTTTTTCAAGTGATTCGGCTATGTGAGCTTACGTCCATAGGATGTAAGCAATGGGCTACATCTTTATTATATTCTTTTTGAATTATATTTTGGATGATTACAATGTGTTGTGAGGTGTCCTATTTATACATAGGACTATTAACACAACTTTTCTATCTAACCTATGTGGGATTCCTTAACATAGGTATACGTGAAATTTCTGACTTAATACTACTTAGCTCAGCATGCTTTTGAATATTGAGCTTATTTAAGAAGCCAAAAATATTCCTGTCTTTCGCTGGGGTAGGCAATATTAATTTGATAAATAGGATAAACAGAAACGACAAGAGAAAAGGTAGCAGAAAGTTGTTCATGGCGCTTATCCAATATGCAACATGGAAGCATATATGTACCCAAATTATAAAGATTCAGGACTTAGATAAAAAGGAATTTGAAGGCGTAGCCCAAATGGTACGTATTTTTTGTTTACTTTACGATAATGTTTAGAGCATTTTTTCTTTTGCGTCTTTTTCTTAATGACAAAATATATTATCCCCTAGCTAGTTGGGTTATTAGCAAGTTAACACTTTGATCGGCCTAATGTTATCCAATTCCATCAAATTTCTAGAGATCTAATTCCTTTTAATCTAAATGATCGTTTATGTAGAATTTGTGTACAAACTTTTATCTAGATCTATAGTTAATTAACGGGGGATGAGACTATGGGTAAACTTTGGCACAACATGGGGAATTGATTAGATTTTTTACAGAACGTTTTCTTTTTACAAGTCCTTTTCCAAGAAAGTGGCACGATGGGATTCCATGGTGTGGGATTCTCAATGCCTTAATCAGCAACCTTCTTTCTTTTCTTTTTCTCCTAATTTGTGGTAATAAAGTGGGGTTACTATATATAGTTGGTTCCTAATCTAATCATACATAATCCACCAACTATATGTATCTTGATGAGTTATATATATTACATAGTTCTTACGTACTTTATTAATTTTTATTTTTTGAGTTATTAAAAATTACTTACCCGTAAAAAAAGAAGTGATGTAAGTCATTTAATTACTATTTTCTTCCAGTTCCAATAATTCATTTGGCATATCCTGGGTAAAGGGGGGAGTGAGTCTTGGTCATGAATCTAATTCCTTAGTCTTTTCCTTCAAAAATCCAAATTCTTGGTGAAAAAAGTGGCATTCCCTCTTTGACTGATAACTCAAGTTTGAAGTTTTGAATTGTAAAATCTTATTATTATTATTTATCTAAGGCAAAAATCTCACTCTAAATACACACATAGTATATATGAGGAGGAGTGAGATCAAATCCACGCTCAATTGAGTAGAGAATAGAGAGTGCACTACTGAGCTAAATGCCAAATGGTCGACTTTAAAATCTTTCTAATTATCCTGATGAATTATGTGTTATCTACATGTCTTTTCTTGTTGGCATGTTGTCCAAGTCATAAATACCCCTTTTTTTTAGGAAGATTTGAATCTTAAATATCTCGGTTAAAAATATTTGTAAGTGTCAATTGAACCGCAACACTCTTGGGCAAGACTCAATTATCTAGAACAAAAACCGTAGAAATACAAACATAAAAATGTGTTATCTGGATGTCTTTCGGTAGATTTATAATTTCTTATAGACTCTCTCATGGGACAATCTAGAAGTATTATTTGCATGCAATCATATATCTCTTAGAAAGCACCTGTTGCAAATGGATATATATTTTTTGATGGAAGCAAATGGATTTTTTTTTTTTTTTAATGCCTGGCTTACGTGACTTTCTGACGTCATACTACTTAGCTCATGCTTTTGATGAGCTTACTTAAGAAGCAAAAATATTCCTGTCTTTCGTTGGGGTAGGCAAGATTCGATAATTATTGAGTTGGGGTGGCAGGGAAAACAGAATAAAAGCATTTTTGAAGGTGTAGCCCACGGCCACGGGGAACGTATTCTGTTTACTTTACCATAATGTTTAGAAAATCTTCCTTTTGTGTCATTTTCTTAATGAGAATAATCTCCTAGAAATCTAATTCCTTTCAATCTAAAATGATCGTATATCTAGAAAGAGAAATTTTGTGTATAAAATTTTAACTCTATAGAGGAATGAAAATCTTCTATCCCACTTTTTATGTTCCACTTTATACTTCACCAATCATAATTTTGCATGCAATCATATGGACTCTAGTAAATTTTAGAAAATAATTTGTTTCCATGTTTTTTTTTTTTTTTATTTGTTTCTTCTAGAGTTCATCTTCTTTCTCAAACTAGTTGGTGTTAAATTACCTTTAGACCAAAAACTAGTTGAATTCATTGTACTTTATATTGTATTTGTTGTGCTGCTCCTTGTTAAATTACCTTTAGACCAAAAACTAGTTGAATTCATTGTACTTTATATTGTATTTGTTGTGCTGCTCCTTTAGACTATGACTATATATGAAAGCGTCTTCTATACATTTTGGATATTATCCAATAATACGATTTTCGTTTCAACATAGTATCAAAGCTAAGCTAGAGTTTTGAGAACTCTCCTTCACCACTCCAATGTCCTCAACCAACACTGTACATCCATTCATCAATGACCCCATTATCGTCCTTCAAGGCCCTCACTTTTGTCTGTGTAACCACGTTAGTATCAATTAATGTTACATTAAATGAGTTATATTACAACTATAATTTTATACACAATTTTGTGACCGTGACATATTGTGAGTAGTTAACATTCTTTTCGTTGAGAGCCATCACTGGACTCACCTATGTTTCCAACCAACACACTTACACACCACATCAACGGATTGTGGCAAAGTGTGTGCACATTTTGATAGTCCTCGACTTTCCCAACATCAAATATGCCACGTCATTTGGAACATCACAACAGTTCCACATCACACCTAGCGCATTTGCACACCACTTCATCAACATATCAACACTAGAGTTGAGTTGCTTTGCCACGTTGGTTGTCGACCAATTAACCGTTGAGCAAAAATCGTTGACCATTGAATTTGTCTCAACATGCAAATGTTCGCAATTAGACTACCTTCCCACTCGATTTGTTATGTATATTCAAAATTTGAGGTCTGTTTTCTTATATGCAACTCACAAATGGCCCAACATACGTTACTCCATTACAAATAGTCTTAAATAAATATAAAACGTTAGCCAACTGAATTTTTGGAGTTCATACCATCAAACTAATCAAAATCTAGATTTTTTTGGGTTAAATATTAAAATATATACTAACATCTTCACATACGCAGTGTGTTTGTCCATATGTATATTTTTTTTCCCTTATTAAATAAAGGTAAAGCCATTTTCCCTCCTAAAAAGCAAATGAATGATATAAAATAAAAATGAAATTTATAAAAGCACATCTTGAAATTGTTTGTAACTGCAAGCAATTAGGTGGGTGTGTGTAGGGTCGTTAATGGAAGTACAATTTGATGGGTAGTTTTAAATTCTCACTATACTTTTTGTGTTATTCATTTATTCTATTGTTAAATAACTTTTCATTAATTAAAGAATATGGTTATTTTTGGAAGTACAAAAAGTGAGACCAAAGAGTTCTATTCTATTAATATTAATAATTATAGACAAGTAAAACATCTTGTTCACTTTAATAGTTTCTCGATTGGGAAGTTTGTTGTCTATTCAATAATTAAAATTTTATTTATTGTATCTAACATGTACAAGGTTAGATTTATAATATTTATTCTTAATCATGAAATGAATCCATTCTTTTAGAAAAGGGACCCTTATACCAAAATCTTACTTAATATCTAATTTGTTGAACTGGTTTTTTATATGTCACACTCTTCAGTAGTCCCTGCTCCTGATTTTACAATTCTACAATCCTGCAACTCATACAGGAAGGGGAAGAGAGAAAGACCACGATAAATAATGGAGGAGATGCTTATACACGGGAAGCCTAGAAGAAACACAAAGTAACCACTTGCATAATTACAGGAGAGCTAGAATATCAAAATAAGCTCTTATATAATTAAAGGAGAGCTGCTAGAAAATACAAAGTAAGCGCTTGCATATATAATTAGAGGAAAACAAGCTAGCTAGCTACAAGATAAGTGCTTCTATATATATATATATATATATATTACAAGCCAAGCATACTTTCTAGCTTGCTACAGAAGAGTACTATATTACTTCTGTACGTAATACATAAGAGTAGTATTTATAGTAGTCTACACAAAGTATACATGAAAGATCAGCTAGCTAGTATTTAAGCCCACCATTACCGAACCGATTGGCTCTTCCTCCGTTGGTGTATTCCATAACCACAATCCCACCATACTTCTCTGCTGCCTTTTTGCTAGTGATCTCTGCAGGCTGTTTCTTTGGAACTTGATTTCCTTGATGAATGTATTGCTTATCGGCCCTCCTGTTTGGCCTGCCATAGTAGTCGTCCAACATAGCAAAGGCTTCCAATCCAACCTTAACAAGCTTTGGCTGAGGTGCCATATTGCTCAAAAGAACAACACAAACTAGATATACAAATTTAATTGAGCTGCTTTGTTTTCTTTGTACAAAGATTACAGGCCAAACCCCACCTTATATAGAACTTACAGCAAAGCCATCCTAGCTAGCTAGCTTCCCCACATTATGGCCCAGTTAAAGAATGTCGTACAGAAATTGAATAAATTAATTAAGATACAGAAAACAAGAACTAGTGGGCCTCCCACGCCTTTTGCTGATTCTCTTCAAAGATGCAAAGTAGGGCTATGAATGAGATTAGCTTTTTACGAATGTATGGATCCACTCAAAGAAAATGTTTAACTTATTTAATTAGTAAACAAACTAAGCACAAACCTAACTTCGACGCCATGTGATCCAAAGTTTAAGTGGGTTGGGGACATTGAACACATCAACAAGCTCAAATTTTTTTTTTTGGTTATATCATAAGAAAATAGCCTAGGTTTAGGGACTTTTATAAATGAGATAAATATAATAATGTACTTGTGAAAAATTTCATAAGTTTGAGATTCGATTTGTATATATGTAGATCATTTAGTTACATGTTACTTAATAATTTTTTTATTAGATTTATATTTTAAAAATCTTACTGTTGTAATACACGTTATATTATTTTTAAAGACACACTAAATTTCAATGTTATATAATCAGATGTTATTTACTTTTCAATCCATAAACAAATATTCATGTTTTTTGTATAATTAAAAAAAAAAAAAAACCTTAAAATTTAATCATTTATAAATGAGAAATTATTTATCTTTGACAATCTTGATGCTGTGCAAACATGGATGGTAATGAAAGAGTACAAGAAATATACGTAGGAAATGATAGAAATGCAAGTGTAATTGTGAATAATACTTCTTGATTAATCTGACTACTGCAATACAATATTTATACAGTGAGAGGGAAAGATTAAGTTAGTTACAGAGTTAACAAACTCTTATTAACATGAACAACACGTGCTAATAACTGGGCTCACTGGACTCCAAATTATGCGCAGAGCCCACTGGACTTGAGCTGGATTTTGGGCCTGAATCCACCTCTTGTGGAGAGCACGTGAGAGTAAGTGAAGCTTCCAGATTCATCTGGAACCTTACACTTACCAGCTCATCTAAACTACTGCCGTTGAACACTGCAGAGTAAGTTGATGCCGTTTACTTCACCAAAGTGTCGTTTACTTCATCATCCCCCCGCAAACGAATGGAGTCTACTGGAACCAGAAGTTTGGAACAGAGATCTTGAAATCGTGGAGAAGGCAGGCCCTTGGTAAAAATGTCAGCTAATTGGTCAACAGTAGAAACAAATTTGACTTGAAGGTCTTTGCGAAGAACTCGTTCTCGGATAAAATGAAAGTCCACTTCAATATGCTTTGTCCGAGCGTGAAAAACAGGATTGGATGCAATGGCGAGGGCAGAGACATTGTCACACCATAGAATAGGAGGATCATACAGATAAAGACCAAGATCCTTAACCAGAGTACGAAGCCAGCATAACTCAGCAGAGGCAGAGGCAAGGGCTCTGTATTCTGCTTCAGTAGAGGATCTGGAGACTGTAAGTTGCTTCTTAGCTGACCAGGTGATAGGATTGTTGCCAAGAAACACGAGCAGACCTGAGGTGGAGCGCCTATCATTGGGATCTCCAGCCCAATCAGCATCGGAGAAAGCTGAAAGAGAAATAGGACCTGGAGTGTAGAATAAACCATTGTCAATGGTACCCCTGACATAGCGGAGGATGCGTTTGGCAGCAGTAAGATGGATGTCAGTAGGAGCTTGCATGAACTGACAGACTTGATGGACTGCAAATGAGAGATCTGGCCTGGTGAAGGTGAGATAATGAAGAGCACCCACAAGACTACGATAAGCATGAACATCAGTGAGGGGCTTGCCACAAGTAGTTGAGAGACGAGTGTTAGGGACACACGGGGTCTTGCAAGGACTGCAATTAAGCATATTATGTTTGGTTAACAGATCTGTGGCATACTTTGTTTGTGTGAGAGTGAGACCCTGGGATGATCTAGTAATCTGCAGACCAAGAAAGTAATGTAACTTGCCCATATCCTTAAGTTCAAACACCTGACTGAGACTGGTGATCAGTTGGCTGAGAAAGAAGGAGTTGTTGCCTGTAAGAACAATATCATCAACATACAAGAGTAGAAAGGCAATGATTGGACCATCCTTGTAAATGAACAGAGAAGAATCTGCAGAGGATGGTTGAAATCCCAAAGTGAGCAACTGAGTAGTGAAGCTTTCAAACCAGGCTCTAGGAGCTTGCTTAAGGCCATAAATGGATTTGTGAAGCTGGCATACATGAGTAGGATGAGTGGAGTCAACATAGCCAGTAGGTTGTTGCATATAAACCTCTTCTTTCAAAATTCCATGTAAGAAAGCATTGCGAACATCAAGCTGTTTGAGTGGCCAATTGTAGGTAACAGCCAAAGCAAGAATCAACCTGACTGTAGGAGGCTTAACCACTGGACTGAAAGTCTCAGCAAAATCAATTCCATACTGCTGGTGGAAGCCTTTGGCCACTAGCCTGGCCTTATATCTAGAAATGGTGCCATCACTATTTCTCTTGAGTTTAAAAACCCACTTGCAACCAACTACATTTTTGCCTGGAGGTAAGGGAATAAGGGACCAAGTTTTCTGTCTTTGAAGAGCTGAGAACTCTTCATTCATGGCAGTACACCAGTGAGGATATTTGGAAGCTGCTTGATAGGTAGGGGGTTCTGTATAGGTGTAATCTGTGAGGTTGGTATGATACAATTTGGGTTTGAAAATCCCATTTCTGGCCCGAGTCTGCATAGGATGGGTATGGACAAGTGGGGAAACCTGAGGTTGTGGTGGAGGTGGAGCTGGGATATGGGAAGCTGAAGGGGGTTGATCTGGAGCTAAAGTGGCAGGATCTGGTATATGGGAAGCTGCAGAAACAGGTATAGAGGAGGTAGTTTGTGATGGAGAGGCTGGTGTAGAGAATTCTGCAGAAACAGATGGGATAGGTGATTCTGCAGAAACAGATGCTGCAGATTCTGCAGATTCTGCAGATGGGGTAGAGGATTCTGCAGATGGTGTAGGATGAGGAGAGGGTGGACTGAGCTCAACAATAGGGACAGTAGGAGATTGGACAGTGACTAGAGATGGTGAGGAAATTACAGACTCAGCAGGTGGGGTAAGATGTTGGACAGAACAGTTGTGCAGCATGACTAACAGCCAAGGTGAGGAGTCAAAAGTGGATGTGACTGGTGTATTACACAAAGCAGACTGGGAGGGCAGATTAGGCAGAAATTCAGTCTCATTAAAGACAACATGGCATGAGATATAGATTCTGTGTGTAGTTGGGTCAAGACAGACATATCCTTTAGAAAAAGGAGGATAACCAAGAAAAATGCAAGGAGTGGATCTTGGTTGTAACTTGTGGGTATTATAGGGTCTTAGTAAGGGAAAACAAATGCACCCAAAAGTTTTGAGATGGGAAATGTCTGGGGGTTTGTGAAAGAGTTTTTCCCATGGAGATTTGTGAGACAATTTTGGTGTAGGCAATCGGTTAATAAGATGAATGGCAGCAGTGATGGCATAAGTCCAATGGACAATAGGCAGACTGGCATGAGACAAGAGTGTAAGGGCACATTCTACTATATGTCTATGTTTCCTCTCAACGATGCCATTCTGTTGAGGGGTGTGTGGACATGAAAGATGATGAGTAATACCATTAGAGGCACAGTATGCATTGAATTCATTGGAGGTGTATTCACCACCACAGTCAGTTCTAAGAAACTTAATATGTTTGGATAATTGTTTTTCAACTGTGGCTTTGAAATTTTTGAAAGTGGTAAAGACATCAGACTTATTTCTCAACAGATATA
>OU015772.1:2582140-2828490 GCA_907173295.1 Fagus sylvatica
ATATATTTCTCTCTTGATTTATGATATATTTTTAGTTCTAAGATGATCAAATTAGATTTATAATTTTTTAGATTGAAATCTGATTTAGTTTTGTTCAAAAACATCAAAAGACAAAAGCCCATGTCATATTGATATAGGCTTAAAAATTATAAGATTGTGAATTAAAAAAATAAAATAAATAAAAGAACAGCCCAAATGGTTTTATAAAAGTGTTTTTTTAACCGGCCCAACTAAACAAGTCAGTCCAACCACTCAATCCAGCCCAAACACCAAAAAATTTAAAGGCCTAGCCCAGCCCATTATCGGCAAGTCTCACCGATCTACTCCATTAACTGCATTGAGTAAAAACCCAGTTCCGAATTTTTTAGAATTTAGGGACGAAAATAAATCTCATGTAAACTTATAAACAAAAAAAGAAAAAAGAAAAAAAAATTATTTTAGCCTAAATAAAACATATTCGGTCTTCTAATTACAACTTATTCTAACTTTCTAAGCCCTGGTTGCTTAATTTTTTAATTGAGTTGGAGTTGAAAGTCATACGATCTTTTGATTGCAACGTATTACCACATCACTCAATGCTTCCCCCAAATTCTTCAAGCCTATGTTTGAAAAAATTTATCATTCACCATTTTTCAGACTTTACACTTCCAATTTGATATGGCTGGAGCTCAGAATAATTAACACAGATGGTCAAGTTGGCTGAAGCGGTGGCTTAATAATTAATATGTGTCTCATGTTTGACTGTTCTTAGATTTGACTTAGTACATAATTGGTGGGTAATTGAGTGTATTCTTAAATAATATAATTGGTGGGTAATTGAGTGTATTCTTAAATAATAGTCTTGGCTTAAAGCTTCAGGAACCAAATTTCTTATGTTTTAAGTATATGAATAGTGGGTTATTACGTGTCTTTGGAAAGATTAGCCTTGGTTTTAGTAACGCTAGCATAACCAATATTTAAATAAGAAAAAGTCGTTATTTGATTTTTAAATCTGGTTTAACATATATTTTTTTTTTATAATTACGATAACATTTAAACCTATAACGTTCGCTCATAATGATTGTTTTTATTATCAAGTCAAGACTTATATATTTTTTGGTTCAACATATATATATATATATATATATATATATATATATATATATATATGATAGTTGGTAAATCACGATAGTGCACGTATTGGTATTATTGTATATAGTTGGGTTGGGAAGAATTTCTGGGGAATTTCCTTCTCTATTTTGGCATTTAAAAAAATAAAACACTTTCACAATATCTAGCTCAATAAAATATTCTTAAAGCTAAGAGATGATGCAACGTGTTATGTCTAAAGGAACCCTCTCTATCAAATTGTAATTATATGTTGTGGATGCCAAAAATTTCAGCACCGTATAGGCCACGTACCAATCCGCGAGAAGGGTGAATACGGGCCGGATTTGTGTGTGGGGGATGTTGAGCCCAAAACTCTACTCCAAGTGCGGTAGACCACTCAGAGGCTGATGGTGCATTTCCCTCTAACACTCTCTGATCCACCGTGATGCAATGCTCGTACAAGGGTTACGGTGGACTAGTGTAGCCAATGCCGCAGATCAAAATGAGCTAGTAATCTTAAACTCTACTTCCACCAGACCAGAACATTCAGTAATTACAACATGATGTTAATAACACATGAGAAATGTATTACAAACTCACACATGATAAAGAAAATCAATCTCATAGGCTGAGATTTAATACAATGAACTCAGCCTTTTCAAGAAGCAATGATCAATGGCAGAAAATACAAAGTGTAAGATAAGCCATAAAAATCAAAAGTCAGTCCCGTGGACTAGGGTACTGAGCACAAAACACTTGATTTCCTCCATAACTTGTAAGAAAGGCAGGATCAGAGCAAAGAAGCATAACAAATCAGAGCAAATCACAGAACTTAGGTGATTTGGAGTAGGAAGAGAATCATTTACTGTGCAATAACGTACATGAGTCAGTACTTGGTGTTGGGTCAAGTGTTTGATGAGAGTTTTCTGTTGTGGCAGACTAAAAGAGTGCCTTTTAGTCCACCGTGGACCTACGGGAAGTGTCCCGTGGACTGATGTTGGCTAAGTGTATTTCTGGAGCTTTTAAGGCAGCTCTAATGGAGGGGTTTCAGTATATGGATTCTCAGACCAGCCAACCAACCCCCTACTCCTTCTTCCCACCCCTATTTATAATGGTGTTTTTATCCAATGGTCTTGCTTGTTATCCTCCTCATCATGAGGATTATTGCTTAACCAAAGGGAGTGGAAGGGTTGAGATTTGACAAGGTTTTATGTTTTGGGGCTGAGCTGATGGTTTTGATCCGCCGTAGATCTGATTTGATCTGCGGTGGGCGGCGATTTTCAGGCCATTTATGAGGGAGGAAGTGACGAGCATTTAATGCTCGGTAATGACCTGAAATAATTATGGTGACTTGACCCATATACGTTTTGCATTAATTATACTCAATCTTACCATTTTTGGGCATCATTTCCCAGCAAATTCATACCCTTTTTGTTGCGGCAGATCAAGTATAATTTGAGTAAATTGATTCCCCTACCTCCAAACCGTGCTTCCTAAGTTCTGTGATGTGGAGGAGCAAGGACCACCGGAGTGCTGGGCTGGGGTGGTCATTGATCTCGAGTGGTGGTGGCCATGGCAGCCTTGGTTGTGATTTCTTTGTTTCAGTTGGTGCTGCCGTGGACCAGTCTGTAATGCAGTCCACCGCGACCAGTGGGTAAAGAAAGTGACCAGCAGGTGTTTCATCATTGCTGGTTTCAGTTGATACTGATTTTGGGCTGCCTTGGAAGATTTCTTGGTCTTTTCAGACCTTGCATCATTCTCGTCGTCATCTCCTTCATCACCCATTACGGCTGGCGCCACCGCAGATTGTTTTTGTGGCTGGGTTTGGTTGTGAACCGCTGGGTAATCCGCGGTGGACCACTGGGTGGCGTGAAGGACTAGTTCCTTCCTCTTTTCTGGGCTGCCGTGGACCATATTTTCTGGAACCACATTGCTCATGTTGTGGGTTAATGCAGAAAATCAGCTCTTGTCATGATTATTGCTGCTTTGGGAACTTGATCTTTGCTTTGGAAATGTTTCCTCTTCAATGCCTTGAGCATCGTGCCAAGTGGGAGGGAAAATGGTGCTTGAAAGCCACTTTTCCCTCTCCTTTTCAAATGTTCCAGGCTGCTTCTTTGTGCGGCAGACTGAGGTTTGTGGAGTAATGGGCTGAACTTGTGTTTGAAGAGTAAGTGGGCTGGGCCTTTATCAGCTGACTTGATACTTGGGTCCGGTGGATGGCCTTTCTTGGGCCATTTCTCCTCATGTGTTGTCTACCGTGGATCACTGGTGTTATTGGGCTTTGGGTCCTGGTGGACCACCGAAGTGTGGGGTTTGATCCACGGTGGACCGAGAAAAAACGGGCCTCTACATATGTTAACTAATCTGCCAAACTAAATGAGCATGAAGTAATTGTAAATTTTGAATTCGTACTTAGATTTAAGGTTATCTTACTTTTGTTTGTATTTGCCTATTTGGTGCTCAGTATTCTCAATTAGTCATCAATTATGTACTCTGCACATGTATGTATAGAAATTTTATTAGATATTTATAATTATCAAGAATAGTGGTACATCAATCGGTATCAATTATAAATTTTTGAATCAATTTTTGAAGCTGATTTCTCAATTATAAAGGTTAGTGGTACATCAGTCGGAATCAAATTGGGATTTTTGAATCAATTTTTTGAATATGCTTTCTTTGACTAAATAAAATATCATCCATTCATAAATTATAAAAATGTATCCATAAAGTTGAAGACACTCAAATAATAAAATAAGAAAGGACCCAACTCTTGGATCTACAACGAGCATATTTCTCATTACAAGGTAAGCTCAATGACAGTCTATAAATAGCACCCCTAATACTCACATATCCACAACACAAAAGCTCCATCAATATCACTAATCTTTCCTCTGGTTTTCATTCTATTTCCTTCTTGATCATTTTCAAACTCCTAGTTATTTATCATGGGTGTTTTCACTTATGAATCTGAGGTTACCTCCCCAATCCCTCCAGCTAGGTTGTACAAGGCCTTTGTCCTTGATGCTGACAACCTCATCCCCAAGATTTTGCCACATGCTATTAAGAGTGCTGAAATCCTTGAAGGAAATGGAGGCCCTGGAACCATTAAAAAGATTACATTCCATGAAGGCTAGTATATATTATAACTTTATACTAATTCTTAAGCCTATGTTTCTTTAGCATTTTAGAAGTACTTATGGTAAAATTTTGAGACATATTTATTATATATATTTTTTAGATATATATTATGTCACACTACTCATGGAAGTCCACAATTAGTGGATATATATCTACACTTAAAATTGTGTGTAAAGTGGTATGAGACAATTTTTGTTTTTCAATATTGTTAAGACATAACAATTTTTATAATTTTTTTCATAATCGGTGAAGTGCCAAATTGTAATTGGAGTAACATCACTTTTACATGGGCCCACCATTGACATCACTTTATAAATACCAATTACAACATATCACTTCAGCAGTTATAAATTAAATAAATAAATATTTTTGAAAATTATTTTGTCTCTATACTTTTTTTTTTCCCTTTTGGGTTACAAAAGTAAGAAAATGTTTGTAAAATATAAACAACATGATACCCAAGTTTTGTTTTTTATTTTATGAGATGGTTTAAAATATACTAACATGTGTGGTCTATTTTTTTGTTTTTGTTTTTTTTTCAGGCAGCCAGTTCAAATTCATTAAGCACAAGATTGATGCGATAGACAAAGAAAACTATGTGTACAATTACAGTGTGATTGAAGGTCAGCCTTTGTCAGACAAAATTGAAAAGATCTCTTATGAGACCTAAGTTGGTGGCATCCCCTGATGGAGGATCCATCTTTAAGAGCATCAGCAAGTACCATGCCAAAGATGATGTTGAGATCAATGAAGAGCAAATCAAGGCTGGCAAAGAAAAGGCCTCAGGATTGTTCAAGGCAGTTGAAGGCTACCTCTTGGCAAACCCTGAAGCTTACAACTAAATCTGCTGGATGGTGTATCCCCTCTATTTAATATCTAGAGGTTTCACTTTCATGTGTATTTTCTGTCCACTCAAAACTGCCTTGCCCTTCTAATAAGTGTTACTGCTTTGGATATTCGTTTGGCTTGTTGTGTTAATTCCAAGTCCATTGAAATGTGACTATTGTATTGTTTTGAGTAATATAATAAAAATCATATTGTGTTTAAGTTATTATTTGCAATTTATGGATGCATTAATTTCTTTTGCGTCAATTATTGATTTTCTTCTAATTAACTTACCTAAAGAATAAATTAAGATCTTCTAAAATTCTTTCGATAGTACTTAAGCTCTTAATCCTCTGAAAAACAAACACTTAGTTCTTTTGGTATGTGCATCCACTATACTTCAAAGCTCTTTAAACGAGCCAGATGAATAAGGGCACACCCAAACCTCAAAAAGAACAAATTTTCAGCACAAAGCTTTATCTAAGTAATTGTGGAATTTGTTGTAAATTTTGTTGTATTTTAGAATTTCTCTTTTATTTTATTTTGAGTTGAGGTGGTCTGACACCTCAGTATGTTGTGAAATTTTGTTGTGTCCATGGAAAAACTCTTTGAATATTCACAGGATATGCAAACCCATCTGGTACGTCATGTTAGCCAGAATAGTATTCATAAATTGTATAATTCACATTTTGGATCACATCTTATGCGGAGTAAAGTCATTGGACATTTTTATTTGGAGCAACCCTTCATAAAAAATCAAACAAATGGTTACAAAATTAATTAATTAACAATTGCTTGATTGGATTTTTTTTTTTCTTTAAACTAACTCGTTTCACAATTGAAACTTGAAGCTGCTTGGAAGATTAGTCTAACTTCTAGAAAGTTGACCAGGTTTGCATCCTCCTTAAGAAAAGGCCAGGAAAAATTCACAAACAAATTATAAATTATAACTACCAGCCATATATATACTATGTCAATAATATTTCAAAACAAATACAAAATTGAGAGTTGGTAGATTTTGTGGATTGAGCCCATGGCTCAATCCAAATCAATAATATTTCAAAACAAATATAAAATTGAGAGTTGGTAGATTGTGTGGATTGAGCCATGGGTTCAATCCAAATCAATTGAGTCATGGGCTCAATCCAAATCAATATGGCTCAATCCAAATCAATTGACTATGACAGCATTGGATAAATGATCATCCATATATATCTGATATCGATGTTGTCTCCATATGTGGTGGTATACAATACATATATTGATCATCCATATACATAGACCAAGCAAACGGTTTGGGTCGGGCAAGTTCAGATTCAAAATAGGCCATAAACAGCCAAACCGGGTACAGGTCATAAATGGATCGGTTATAACCCTTATCTCGTCTTTGACAGACTGGATCAATCCGATATGATTTGTAATTTTTTCACGTACAAAATAGATAAGAAATTTGTGCATATTATTTTTGTTTTCCTTTCAATACAAATAAGAGAATAAAGAAACAAAAAAATATCTAAAAGAAAAGTTAAATAATACATAAATTCTTAAGTTTACAATCCATAATAACAACTTCGTCATCACTATCCAATATTTTTAAGTTTGTAAATGTAAACACTACCATAGTATTGTATTTAACAAAAGAAACAAATTTTATAAATTAGAAATAAAAACTTTGGCATATTTAATGTTTTTATAAATAGTGAATCTATATAATAATTTATAATGGTTTTTGGGTAATATAGATGACTAAAGAAAACCAAATATAAAATAAAAAACAAATAAACTAAATGAGTAATTGAAACTTCTTGCTGCAATTTCTTTTACATAAATTTTCCTTCCTTTTTGTTAGTAAAGTTAGAAAATAATTATTATTTTAAAAAAAAACAAAACTGGATTAAGGTTGAGTAGAAACAAACTTACAAATTTTGAGTGTTTTGAATGAAAAGATTTCCGTCAAAGTCAACGGTTTAATGCAACAACCAAATCAACAATTGCTAAGCAAGAATACGAGACCAAAGAGGCCCTCATCCGATTCAAAGAAAGAGAAAAATGAGAAGAGTGAAGAAAAGAAACTGTAAAAATGAGAATCAAAGAGAGAAATGGTGAAACAAATAAAATCATACCCAAATGAGAAAATGAGATTTTTTGTTTTTACACAAAAAAAAATGGAGACCCGCAGGTCAAACCAACCCGATGTTTTATTGGGTTTCCCCATTTTTCAGTGGTCTAAAAATAAACATTTTGCGGCTATTTAGGAACGAAGTTCAGACTCATTTTGCGGCTATTTAAACGAACTTGGGTTCAGTAATCCCTTTCCAAAAAGCCCCCCTCAGGGTGTTTTGATCTTCAAATATGTGTGTGTGAGTTTAGGAATTTCTATTTCAAAAAAAAAAAAAAAAAAAAAAAAAAAAAGAAGAAGAAAAGAAAGAGAAGCTAGCAAGTGAAAGAGGCCTTGAACTAAAAAATGGTGAAGCCCAACAAGGTCATATGCTCAAAACCAAACCCAAACCCAAACCCAACTCTCTTTAAATTAAGAACAGTTTTTATAGGCTTTCTCAGTCACTTATATATAAGAGTTAATTACCAAAAAAAAAGTGACTAAGATTAAAATCACAAAGTGCCACACAAAATTCAAGTAGGTATTTATGTCATTCAGAAAAAAAAAAAAAAAAAAAAAAAAAAAAAAAAAAAAAAAAAAAAAAAACCAGACTGATAAGGATAGCTACCTACTAATTACTACTTCCCTCGGTTATTGATTTTGTTAGCACCCAAAAAAAAAAAAAAACGTACCTCAGTCAAAGAATATATAGACATGGACAAAACTTGCACAATTATCTTCCTTGCAATCTATAAATAGCACCTCTATTTTACACCATCTCCAAACTTCTCAATTCCAATTTCCAAGTGCTCCATTTTCTACTTCTACATATCTTTGTCTCTAAACTCTAAAAATCATGGCTGTTATCACTCTCTCTGATGAGTTCACTAGCCCCGTCCCACCAGGAAAAATGTTCAAGGCCTTGATCCTTGATGCTGACAACCTCCTCCCCAAGCTTATGCCTCAGGCCATTAGAAGTGTGGAAACAGTTGAAGGCAATGGAGGGCCTGGAACCATCAAGAAGATTACCTTTGCTGAAGACTAGTTGAATTTTATTACATTGGTTAATTTACACTATCATATTTATAACATAGTCTAAAAAAATGGGATTGAATTTTTTTGTGTCCCTCTCTCTATGCAGGTGGCCACTTTAAGTCCTTGAAGCATAGGATTGATGCACTAGATGAAGAGAAATTGACATATAGTTATACTTTGGTGGAGGGTGATGATGATTTGTTGGACAAGATTGAATCAATTTCTTATGAGATTAAGTTCGAGCCCACTCCTGGTGGGGGAAGCAAAGGAACAAATGTTAGCAAGTACCATCCTAAACCCGGGGTCCAGATCAATGAAGAGGAAATCAAGGCAGGCAAGGAAAAGGCCATGGCTGTTTACAAGGGTGTGGAAGCCTACCTCTTGGCCAATCCTAATGCGTATGCTTAATTAATGTTTCCTTAATGAGACACTATCTTGCATCTATAATGCATGATGTGCTACTAAATTGGCCCCAAATTTGCTGATTTGGCATAATAATAATATGAGTTGTTATGTTGATTAAATTGATGGACAAAGCAATGCAAAATCTTTTCTTTTCTTTTTTTTAAACGAATCGTAATCTTATTATTATTAGGGAGATTACTCAAAGAGACTTTAATTAAGGCTAATTATGTTATATTAATACTCAAATTCTTATTGTTAGGAATATTATACATTGAGAAGACTCCAACTGAAAACAACTATGTTATATTAATTACTCCAATTCTTTTTTTAATATCACTTATTGAGAAATTAGACCTTGAGGAGACTCCAATTGAGATCTTAATATAACATATTTAGAGACCTTAGTGACATCACTTGCTAGAGACGACCAACGGCAAGCTTTCTTACAGAGACCTAAACTCTAGCTCAACAAAACAATTAGGAGACGAGCTTGGAGTGGTTGTGTTGGTTGACGATGACATCATATTCGTCGCCATCGTTGAAGAATTTATAGGGCAAGAGAGTAGTAGTTAGTAGTGTGTCGCGCGACAATATAATTCTTTCATTTCCAACGATGAGGAATCATCGAAGAGTGGGGCTTGCCTATGAATTTCATTCGATTTTGGTAATGAATTGATGAACTCTCGGTTTGTTTCTTGAGAAAACAAGAGAAAATAAAATTTTTAACTTTTTGTATAATTTTGGTTTTGGTTTTGGTTTTTGATAACCAATCAATTTTTTTTTTTCTTATAAAAAAATAAAAAAATAAAAAATAAAAAATAAAAAAGGAAAAAATTTAAAATTTGTTTTCTGTTCTTCATTCCAAATAATAGTATTCAAAAACAAAACTTAGAAAATGCATCCAAACATATCCAAGTTTTAGTTTTCGTGTTCTCATTTACTAAAAATTGAGATAGAGATAAAAGTACGTCAACGAAAGAGAGGTCGTCAATATTGACGAAAATCTTAACAAAATAAGTCATGTGGTGTTAGTGGTGGATCCATAACCCATGGCCGACCCAGTACTATTCATCCACGAGAATGCAGTTCGATGATATAAAAGTTGATTAAATACACAAGTATGTGCACACATTTCCGGGTTGTGTGCTTATTTTGTTCTCCGCATATAATAACACAATAAAACAAACTGAATAACAGTAACAGATTTTAAAAATCATGTATATCATAAGCAAGGTGAGGGGTTATCTAATGTCTGATATAATAGCAAAGTTAATCTGACCCTTGAAATAGGATCATACGATATACTTGAAGACATAACGTAATGTCCAATTTGATTTCTTGAAATTTTCAACAAGATGGAGACTTATTGACAATCATCCTAAATTCCAACCAAATAATATAAACAAAATAGTTCATGTCCGTATGTCACAACCAAATAATACCAATAGTGCCTCTTAAATTATGAAAATTTAAAATTGTTGTTCTTCCTTATAGTAATCATAAATATAATTTTGGTTTAAGAAGCATAAACTTGTTTTTAAGTCTAGACTAACCTAGATTATAATACTTGAACCTACAAGTAAGACTAAAAGTACTTTACTTTTTGTACTATACATGACTATATATGCCTACAATGAATTTAGGTCTATTAGGCCATAATATCTCTAACTGTTACTTATATTTTAGATCCTTATAAATTAAGCGGCAACTAGGCATCAAGATTCAATACCTATTTACTCCTAAAAACAATAAAACTGTACTTATTTTTTTGCTCTAGAATAAGAGAAAGCAAAGTAGGTTATTCTATTTTAGGAGCACTGAGAAAGGTCAATTAAGAACCACATGCTTTTATCTCAAGTTAAAATGCCTCTGTCAAATCTAGTTTTCATTCTCATGTTGCCGGCATTTGTCTTCATGTACATGTTATTAAGATCCATATTTTTGTACATTACTCTTTACTAGCATTTAACCCGCATCATGTGCGGGTATGATCTGTAATTCTTTTACTAATATATTGAATATAATTTTTACAGTCTTGACATGTTATATATATATATATATATATATATATAATTTTGTGTGAACACTACAGCCTCATGATGTTGTACATACTTTTTGTTGATGTTCTGAATTTGTCGGCATGAAGGATGCTAGTCTCTTATGTTAAATAACTTGTTTGAGTGATGACATTGTGTTGGTAAACATATTATGTACTCTAATGGTTTGTTATAGATAGTAGATTATCTTGATTATAAAAATAAAAAATAAAATAAAAAGATAGTAAATTATCTTAGTTTAGAACCGTTTGTTCAAGTTTCTGAAATATCAAATTAAAATCTTTATTACGTAGGAAGTTAATCTATGTTTTTTTTTTAAAAAAAGAAATAAATTAAAAGAGATAATTTGTCTATTCTAACATATAGATGCACAAAAAATGAAAAACAAAAAATTGAATGAAACAAATAATATTAAACTAATATTAAGCAATAAGAAACTGTTGATAAGAAAGATAGTAAAGAAGGGAAAAAAAATTGATTATCACTCACTTTCTAGAGCCAAAGCCAGAGAGCCATGACTTGGGTGGCCTCAGTAGGTTCACGGCCAAGGTTGAAAACCAAGCGGGTGAAGAGGGGGGTCTCTGGTGTGGAACATGTTCAATTCCTCTTGTGAGATTGAATCAATGGAATTAAATATATAATTTCTACTTTTATTTTTCTTTTTAAAAAATTTAATTTAAGCACTCATTTGAAATTAGAATTGAATAGTGTTGTAGATCTCTCTAACCCATTAAAAGAGTCATCTAAAACACAAAAAGTACATGCACTTCAAAGTAAAAGAGCCATTAGAACGGGTCCACCATTAGAAAATGATAAAGTCTACAAAAATTAATGTGTCAAAAGTTTAAACTCTCAATATAGGCACATGGAAAAATATAAATCATTTTAGGGTGTATAGAGTTAATTAAACTTTCTCATCAGATTCTGTCTGATAATCTCAAACTGTATCTCTAAAAGTTGGGTCTCTCAAGAAAGTAATAAAATTTTATTAAAATAGAATTTTCTAAGATGAAACAATATGGAAATTATAGTAGTTGATGATTTATCTAGTGCGTTAAGATTGTATGATTTTAATAAGAATATAAAAACCGCATGGTGCTTGAATCTAAAACACATAATATCAAAGAGAGAGAGAGAGAGAGAGAAACTTTGGTTGGGATTGTTGTTACGAAGAAAGCAAAACCTGTGAATTGTGTTTCATTGAATTTGTGAGTCCTCGTGTTAACTTAAATCATATTAGTTATTTTTTTGAAGGATGGTGTCACTTGGCAAATTTAAATCATATTAGTAATGCTCTTGTTAAATAGATAAAAAAAAAATTTGGTGTTTATCGTTTGATTCTTTTTATTTTTTATTTTTATTAAAAAAATTGTTGTTGATAGATTTTTTATGTTTACTGCTTTTAAAAAAAAACAAGGGCCATGAATCATGTATTGCTTAACCCTCATAATCTCCTGGATCAGTAAGCTTATCAGGTAATTCAGTAGAAATTATATTGTCTATTTCTACAGGTGTTGGGTGTTTGTCATCAGGGTAGAGATAAAGAAGTATATGAGCATGTGGGAGTCCTCTTTTTTGCCATTCAACTGTGTAATTAACTATATTCGGGAATGAAAAAAATTATGTTAGTTTAATGAAATAGTCTGAAGAGTTTAAGAAGTATAAACAAAAACCAATGAACAACTGAAAGCATTTAATACCTGCAATCACTTTTCCAAAGTGTTTTCAATGTTTTAAATCATGTAGTAATTGATCCAATTTAATCTTAAAAACCCTTGCAATGATATCAGGTCTATCCTTAGGGAGCTGTCCTGGAATTAATGAAAGGAAAGTCTCTATTTCTGGCCATTTTGGATTGCATGTGAATGTAATAAACAGATTAGGGTACCTAGCCCATCTACAAATTGCCATAGCATCTTGGTAATTTTGAATCATATATCTTGGGCTTCCTATAAAGCTTGAAGGAAGAACAATTCGCTTTCCAACTGATGAAGGAGTAGTGTCTCCTTTAAAAATAGCATCCTTTAATCCAAAGTACACCTCTGATCTAAGTTGAAGTTGATTGTTTCGTATCCATATTAAGCGATATTCCTCAACACATGTATAAGCATCAACTTGAAATTGTTTTCGCAACCTCCAGGCAAGAATCAATGTCTGGCCTTCATTTTGACGTTGTTGTAATCGATACGCATAATATTCTTGCATAGTGACAAAATCTTCTGTCAATGGTGCATTTCCACCCAAGCCTCTTTTAAGTATTCCATTTCGAAATCCATCCTCACCGTATTGAAATAATAGTGGATATTGCATGGCCATGAATTTGGGGTGTACCTCATTTATGCGTTGTAGCAATCCACTTCTATTCTCAATAATAATATCACGGTGCATATTTTCTTCGCTAACATCACCTACAATTATAGCAGCAACTTCAGAGCAAGTAGGCATATTTTGTTCCCTTCCATCGGTTGATCGTGAACTAATTAATTGCAAGCGTACAGAATGCATATCAGATTCTTTGAATCTATCCCTTGCCATACGAAATGTCTTAACCAAGGCATTGTTCTCATCAAGCATCTTTAATAATATTTGAACTACAGAAGGGTCAAGATCGCAGTGTGACTCATGTTTATTCAAAGCACTTAGCCTATTAGCAATTTCATTTGCAGTGTCATGTATGTATAGCTGTGCAAAACGGGGTTTATCTCCAACAACTGGAAGTAACGATCCAATTCGGTGGTGGTTTTGACCATTCAATCAAAAGATGTAAGGACCTCTTCCTTGATTAACACGCAGGTCAATATTCCCTCCCATAGAAGTCATTGCAAACATTGAGTTGAACCTCCTTATATTAGCCTTGTAATGTTCTGAATGTTGTATGAGTTCTTGAAGCTTAGGTGGCGGTGGTTTCAAATAAGGTAGCTTTACCTTACCCTCGTGACAACAGATTGAGAATTTAGGAGTCTTTGGCCTTTTTGATTTCCGATTTCTCTCTTCATACCACACTATTGCATTACAATATTCGCAGACACAACTTGGTGGCCCAAAGTTCCACGCTTCAGTGAATTTTCCTATATAAAAAAGTTAAATGAAGCATATTTAGATGAAATTTGTTATTGCACTCAAAAAAAGACTAATTGTGCATGCTCCAAGCACATATATTCAAGATATTATCTGTGCCTTAGGTCTCTTATAAACTTTTCTTTTATATATATATATGGATTTTGTTAACCAGTGCTCTTAGGACAATGGTTAAGGAACATTAAATGATTACACTTTACGGGAAATAACAAACTTTTAATATTAAAATAACAAATAGAAAAACTAAAATACCCTTAAAAGTTATTTTTGTATTAAATGGAAGTATTAAGTGGAAGCATTAAATGCTTCCTTAACCATTGCCCTAAGGGCATTCGTTAACAAGACCCTAATAAGAATCAAAGGTAATTACAGGTTGTATAAGCAAGTTTTCAATATTGATGGTTGTTGAAAAGGTAATTATTTAATTTAATTTGATTGCTGAATTAAATGTGGTTGGATATGAAATCTTTAATTTTATTGCTGAATTAAATGTGATTGAATAGGAAATCATTATAGATAATGATAAAAATTAATTAATGCATACTGATTGAATAGTGAAATCTTTAATTTTTTGCTGAATTATGTGATGAATAGGAAATCACTATAGATAATGATAAAAATTAATTAAATAAGGAAAAAATGCATGAGACGGATTGATATGGGAATAGAAAATCTGAAATCTTTAATTTTATTGCTGAATTAAATGTGATTGAATAGGAAATCACTATAGATAATGATAAAAATTAATTAAATTAAGGAAAAAATGCATGAGACGTGGATTGATATTAGAATAGAAAATCTGACCTGGCATATTTTGGGAAGGTTAAAAAACTTTCTCTAAGCTTCACCTATTAGTTCTTATAATAGATAGATTATAATAGATAGATAATAGATTGCTGAATTAAATGTGATTGAATAGGAAATCACTATAGATAATGATAAAAATTAATTAAATAAGGAAAAAATGCATGAGACGGATTGATATGGGAATAGAAAATCTAAAATCTTTAATTTTATTGCTGAATTAAATGTGATTGAATAGGAAATCACTATAGATAATGATAAAAATTAATTAAATTAAGGAAAAAATGATGAGACGTGGATTGATATTGGAATAGAAAATCTGACCTGGCATATTTTGGGAAGGTTAAAAAACTTTCTCTGAGCTTCACCTATTAGTTCTTTAGTTCTTGGGTTTTGTTAACTAGTACCCTTAGGGCAATGGTTAAGGAGCATTAAATGCTTCTACTTTATAGGAAGTAGTGAAGTTTTAATATTAAAATAATATATAGAAAGACTAAAATACCCTTAAAAGTTGTTTTTGTATTATTTTAATATTAAAACTTCACTACTTCCTATAAAAATCCCTTAACTTCAACCTATAAATACCATTCCCCAACTATCTTCCCTACCAAGCTTAAGAAACTCTCTTAACACTCCTAGCCCATCTTCCTTAAGGTCCCCAATTATTCATTATCCACTAGCATATCATGGGTGTTATCACATATATTGATGAGTACACCTCCCCAATCCCTCCAGCCAGATTGTTCAAAGCCTTTGGTCCTTGATGCTCACAATCTAATCCCAAAAGTCATTCCTCAGGTTATTAAAAGCATAGAAATCGTCCAAGGTGACGGAGGGGTTGGTAGCATCAGGCAGATCAATTTCGCTGAAGGTAAAGATAGCTAGCATATAATAAATTCTTGGTTAAATTGTATGTTTGGTTCTCAACCTTTAACCTTTGTTTCAAAATCGTCTTTATACTTTAAAATGTTTAACTTTAATCCTTATGCTTTCAAAAAGTCCTTATCGTCATCAGATAAATAGAAAATGTTTACATTATCAAACGGAATTCATGGCACCTCATAGGCTCTACGTCATTAAATTAATCATGGTTCTCATGAATTTCATTGTGACATCAACATTTTCCATCCATCAAATGACACTAAAGACCTTTTCGAAACATTTAAAGTATAAAGACGATTTTGTAACAAATGTCAAATTTGCAATTTACTAAAATCTTAATTGTAACATTAGTCTTTACATGTATGTAACATGATTGCATTCCATGCAGGCAGCCAATTTAAGAGTGTTAAGAACCGAATTGATGAGCTTAATGAAGAGAATTATTCCTACAAATACACCTACATTGAAGGTGATGCCTTAGCGGACAAGCTTGAATCTATTGCTTTTGAGGTCCAATTTGAGCCAACACCAGAGGGTGGCAGTAAAAATAAGATGACAAGCAAGTACCATACTAAGGCTGATGTGGTGCTCAAGGAAGAGGAAATTAAGGCTGGCAACGATAAGACCCTTGAGATATACAAAATTTTGGAAGCCTACCTCCTCCAAAACCCTGATGCCTATGTTTAAGACTTGTGTTTGAATTATTGCGTCTCAATCAATGTTTATGCTTATGTCTACTGCTCAATGGTGTGGCTTTTGCTTTTGCTTTTGCTTTTGTCTCTCTATGTATGGCCTTTTGGCTTGATAATAAGACTCAATCACTGTGATTGTTGGTTGATTGTAATCATGTAATGCTTCTTCCAATAAAGACACTCTCCTTATGTTTCAATTTGTCACTAATCAAAAAAAGAAGTGTGGCTTTGAATTCGAACTTTAATTCTCCTTATGAGAAGACTATGCACATTTCTACAAAATGGATGATGAATTCCCATTTATTTCTTATTTAGTTTGTAGTGTCTGCTGGGCTTTTATACTCGGCTACTTTGTCATGACCCTTCTATGCAGCCCATAATTAGGCAATACAATGAACTGGAAACTAGACCTACAGGCTACAACTATAATACAAAGTCTGCATTATGCATTCATTGTCACTGGACCCCGATTCTTTTAGGCCTTTGATGCATATACAGTACAAGCTAACACGCAATGCCAAAGCTTACAAGTAAAATAAAAAGTTAGAAATCGGAATTATGAATGCTATTTTCAAAAAAATAATAATAATAATAAATTACTAAAAAAATATCGGCAATTACAATGCTGGACTGCCGGTTTCCAAAAAAAAAATTTACTTTTTTTTATAAAATCAGCAATTGCAATACGGGTTTCCCAAAAAAAAAAAAAAAAAGTGTTTTTAGAAATCAACAATTGCAATGCCAGTTACCAAAAACAAATTGTTTTTTTTTTTAAACAAAAATCGGCAATGGGAATGTTGTTTTCAAAAACAAATACAAATTTAAGAAATCGAAAATCAAAACAAAATATAATTCTTAAAAAATAAATAAATAAATCATCAATGACTGGTCTTTTTCAAAACAAAATATAATTAATTAAAAAAAAAATTCTTTAAGAATCAGTAGTATTGTTCCGTAATTTCTCAAATTCTTTTGCCAAGGGAGAAAAAGGTTGAAAAACCAAAAATAAAAAAAAAAATGTCAAAATAGTCGTATATGTTTTTGGGGAAATTGCACTTTCCCCTCTTTAACTATTGGGTCTATCTCAATTCCCCACTTTATCTATAAAACCGAGCAATGTCCCCCTTTCTATATTTGAAAATATGCAAATAACCCTCATTGCCTAATTTTATGTTAAATTCCAACAAAATTAACAAAATGTTTTTATTTATTTTGTCAATTTCTAGTCATAATACTCAAAATCTATCATTATATATTAATATACTATAAAAATATTATGTTATTTTGGCTTGGATTTAATATAAAATTAGACGGTGGGAGCTATTTGCATATTTTTAATACATAAGGGGGGAAATTGCTCGATTTTATAGATAAAAAGGGAAATTGAGATGACTCAATAGTTAAAGGGGAAAAAGTGCCATTTATCCAATATTTTTTGATACATAAAGAAACAGATTACAAAAGAAGAGAAATCATCAGATAACAAAGTCAAGACTCAAGACCAAGCCACAAAACAAAATTTGTTTAGAAGCCTGTTTAGCTAAAGAGGTCTGAGTTGCTGTAATGCGGGGCGGGACAGGACATAGATGAATAAGGCTTGATTCAGATCATTCACCAGCCTCTCATATTTCCAGTAAGGTTGTGTTTTTTTTCCTTGGCCTATAAGAATTGCCTCCTTGCTGCCAGTCATTATAATACTTCCTAGTCTATTGGCTATTCTTAGTCTCAGGAGTGATTTTGGCTTGAATTTTCTCCTTGTCAGATGGAATTTATGGCACGTCATCACTCATCAAAGTAATCAATACGTCTCACTAATTAAATTTAGGTGAGATTCATCATTCATATGAGAGGAAAATACGCATTTATTATACTCAAGAGTCTTGAATAATTTTCCCACCTGAATAGCGCTTCCATCCACTTGGCTTTGTTCACTTTAATTGCTTCAACTAAAATCAAGGTCCGCCATGCTAATAGGGTGATTGTTCTGAATTATTTTGACAAAAGAATAAAAAAAAAAAATGCCTTAATTTCAACCATAAATACCATTCCCTTACCATATATCTTCTTCCCTGCAAGGCTTAAGAAACTCTCTTAACAACTTTAGCCCATCTTCCTTAAGGTCCCCAAACTAATCATTCTCCACTAGCATTGCATCATGGGTGTTACCACATATACTGATGAGTTCACCTCCCAAATACCTCCAGCCAGATTATTCAAAGCCTTGATCATTGATTCTCACAATCTGATCCCAAAAGTCCTTCCTGAGATTGTTAAAAGCATAGAATTCATCCAAGGTGATGGAGGGGTTGGTAGCATCAAGCAGATCAATTTCGTTGAAGGTAAAGATAGCTAGCATATAAAAAAAAAAAACTTGGTTAAAAATTACATATTTGATCATCAACCCTTGGATCTTTGTTTCAAAATAATTTTTATACTTTTAAATGTTTCACTTTAGTTTATCTACTTTCAAAATTATCTCAAAAAAATCCTTATTATAATTTGATGAATGGAAAATGTTGACGTGACAGACATAATTTATGGCACGTGATCAAAGTGACCTCAGTTTTTATGAATTTCATTTGTTATGTCAACATTTTTCATCTATCAAATGACAATAAGGACATTTTTTTAAATATTTTAAAATATAATTACAATTTTAAACAAAAGTCAAAAGACAAAGACCAAATATGTAACCTAAAATCTTTTTACAAAAGTATTAAGTAACATTAGTCTTACATTTATGTAACAAGATTGCATTCCATGCAGGCAGACAATTTACGAGTGTTAAAAACCGAATTGATGAGCTTAATGAAGTGAATTATTCCTACAAGTATACTTATATCGAAGGTGAAGCCTTAGCAGACAGGCTTGAATCAATTGCTTTTGAGCTCCAATTTGAGCCAACACCAGAGGGTGGCAGTAAAATTAAGATGACAACCAACTTCCATACCAAGGCTGATGTAGTACTCAAAGAAGAGGAAATTAAAGTTGGCAAGGATAAGACCCTAGAGATGTACAAATTTTTGGAAGCCTACCTCCTCAAAAACCCTGATGCATATGCTTAGTACTAGTGCTTAAATCATTGCTTCTCAATCAATGCTTTTTGTGTTATGTCTACTCCTTAATGGTGTGGCTTTTGCTTTTGTTTGACTATAATGGCCTTTTGGCATGATAATAAGTCTCAATCACTAGTGATTGTTTTTTTTTTTTTTTTTGGTAATTATGTAATGCTTCTTTCCAATAAATACACTTTCCTTATCTTTTAATTTGTCACTAATCTGAAAAAGAAGTGTGGCTTTGATGTTGGACAAAATAAATATGGTTGCTATTGTTGTCTCATGCTATATTATTGAATTTGTGTTTCTTTAAAAAAAAAAAAAAAAATGCTTACAACAAGTGGAGAAGGAGTATTATTTCAAACTCTGATTCTTCTTATTGAGAAGACTGGCCAATACTAGATTTTTTTTTTTTTTTAAACCACAATACTATTGACTACTAAATACAAAATGGATGATGAATTCCCATCTATTTCTCATTCTTGTTCAGTCTGTATCGATTGCTGGGCTGTTATACTCAAGCTACTTTGTCATGGCCCATCTACGCAGCCCATAATTAGGCAATACAGTGAACTATACTCGTGGTATGGGAACCTTTCCAAAATATTGGGCCTCTTTGGGCAGAAAAAGTACAAGCCCAAAATAATGATCTCAAATTTAAATAGAAGCATATTAACTTACTAATGATCTCAATAAGTCATTAGCATTACTGTGGGCAATCAGTTCCCAGACTGTTAACTTTTTCAGTGTTTGCTAGGGATTTTCTTGAAACTGAGCATTAGAGCTTCCCACTAGCCATTGAAGAGTGGATAAATTGAAATCAGAAGGACTATTTTCATGTATATTTTGGCTAATATAAATTTAGTAGCATGTGATTCTGGAAAGACCTGGTTTGCACGTCATTAACCAATAACTTCAGCTTCCTTATTGGTGCATATACTCGCTTTGATGCCAGTTGAAGTAGTCATTGGCAGTTAAAAATTGGAGGAATTGCCCCACAACATAGATTGGAGCAAGTATCCCACTACTGTCTTGCTAAGAAATGATGGATTATATACCTGCAACTTGGGGTCCAGCAGGACTTGTTGGAACTTGGTAAGACACATTAGCAATCTTTGGTTTGTAGGACATTTGAGCCCATAAGCTTGAGGATCAATGGATTCCACTTGTCCATTGACTCATAAAGAAACATTTCAGGATCAAGTGAATTTTGCCTCAGCAAAAGGATTATTTGTTTCTAAATTGAAGAGCAGGTCTAACTACTTTCCTTATCAAAAAATGAAAGTTAAACCAATCCTCAAAAGTTGGGATAATGGTCAGGTAATCATATTTCGGAATCATGTTTCTCAAAAAGATGGGACATAGCAAGGAAGATCTGTCAAAAACTTAAGGATTTGGTTTTGGGGCAAGTTCAGTGGGAAACCCTTCTAAGCATAGGCCCAAAGATTTGGATGCCACCCCAACTTATCTGAAAGCGTGGACTTTCCATGTCACAATGGAAGTCCTTGAGGTTCAGTAGTAAAAAGAAACCATCTGACCTATATACAAAGCCTAGTTGAAAAAAGGAGCTTCAAAAGCATCTACATTTTTGATTATTGGCAAAGCCATTGGCTATAGGCAGGTAATAAGTGACAATTCTGAACTTCGAGGAAGAGTTGATTAAAAATATTACATACCAAAAAAGATAGAAACAAGTTTTACTAACTTCAAAAAGTAATGGGCTCGATATCAATTGACAAGTCCTTTTTGTGTCAATATCAATTGTAGGCCTGTTGAGTTTACATTTCATCCCATGATGAATAGGAATCCTTTTCATAACTTTTTTTTTCTTGATTCATACTGTTTGCAATTATGGGTGTCACCAAAATTAGTCAATCATTTGCAACTCAGGTAACTCCAGAAAGGATGTTCAAGGCCTTGATCCTTGATTCTCACAACATTTGCCCCAAGCTCATGTTTTCATCAATAAAGAGTATCGAATTCATTCAAGGCGAAGGAGAAGTTGGAAGCATCAAACAGATCAATTTCACTGAAGGTTAGCAAACTAGTATTTATATATATATATGTTAGTTTTTAAGTTGTAACATAAGAAATTAATTAACATGTTTTGTTTGTTGTTCCAATTTATATATACAGAAAGTCCTTTCAAGTATGTGAAGCATAGGATTGATGCACTTGATAAGGAGAAGTTCACGTGCAAGCACACTTTGATTGAAGGAGATGCATTGATGAACAAGCTTGAATATATTACTTATGAGGTGAAGTTTGAGGGATATGGTAGAGGAGGATGTATTTGTAAGATGACCAGTGAGTACAAAGCAAAGGAAGGTGTAGAGATCAAAGAAGATGATATTGAGCATGGAAAGGACAGAGCCATAGGGATGTATGAAGTTGTGGAGGCCTACCTCTTGGCACACCCTCGTGCCTATACTTGAAAAAAGATGTGATTATTTTCAGGATTGTATTTCTTTGTTTCTTTATTTATAAAAAGTTCTTCTTGTTCAATGAGATTTTCAAAAAGTAAATTAATATGTGAATTGAAGTTTGCCAAAAACGGGTTAGCCTTATCTCTGGATTGTACTTTTTGTGGTTATGAAACATTTAAATTCATGGCATATAGACCCAATTGATCAGCAGCATCCAAAATAGTTTTTTTTTTTCATCCCTTGATCTTATGTTATATCATTAGAGTTCATTCAATACGTTCTTGATATGGGTGAAATTTGGAAAATTGATGATTGGGAAATTAATCATAAACATTGTTTGTTGAATGTGAAATTCTTGCTTTGAGGTTGCTTCAAGGCTACATCTCGCTCTTATCGCTAAGCGGTCTTGAGGATGCTATTTGACTCCGTATTTGAAGGTTATAGGTTTGATAATTCCTCAACGAATAGAACTTTGACCGAGGCGTAATGACGTCATAATGATTCAATGATTTAAGTTAATGGTGAATCCGACATGGTCTAATAAGGGTAGAGCTGAATTTATTGCAGAGACCTCGGCTATTATAATTAGTATTGGTTTGGTGTCTCATTTTATCTCCACACCATGTGTCATTCGCCTATTGGCCAATGCATTCTTTTGCTATAAACAAACATATGAAGGGAAAAGAAAAGAAAGGAAACATACAAATTGAATGAGACTAACTATCATAGGATATGCAAAACAGATTTAAACTCATCGCAACTGATGGTGGCTGTCCTGTTACTATACCATTGTCTATTTGGGGGAGTCCAATGCTATTGCCCAATTGCCTAAACAGATACTCTGACAAAGATGAAACTTTATCAGCCAAGTTGGTCTCATTAATGCATGTTTAATGCCAGTAAACATGCATGACTGTGACAAAGCCACAAAGGGAATTGCAACCATTTATATTAAAACTCCCTTGAGCTAGTGTGCAATGATGAATTAATAATCTCTCTCTCTCTTAGTCATTCTCTCTTTTAGGAAGTACTTAGGTTGTGGAAATAGTGTGCCTTGCTCTAGTAGCCAGCACCACCACCACCACAAGCGAGAACATAGAGGTACTATTAGCAAAGTGAAACAACCAACAAATCGATCCTAGAGGCATGGACATAAATTTCTTTCATATAGAAAATATGGCAACCTATGATTTTGATCCCTTAACTATTTGTCAAAATTTTATTTCATCCTTGAAATATCAATTGTATCAATTTAGTCTATGAAGTTTTTAAAACAGATCAATGTTATACTTGCCTTGCCCCTGCTTTTCTTCTAGAAATCAAGTCATTTCCATGATATTGCCTTACAAATCGAGTGATTCAATATGTAGTTAATATCGATCTTACTAATATAATCAAAGAGTTCGAAGGAAGTAAGATTTATATGATTTCAACCATTGAATTTGACAAGAAGCAAAGGCAAGTGAGAAAATAAGAGTAAAATTGAGCTACTATTAGTACTACATTGAAAATTTGAGACAATCAATTGTTAATAAACAAAAATGAATTTTGACACATAGTTCAGGAATTGAAATAGTAGTTTGGAAAAAAAAAAATAATAATAATAAATTAGTAGTTTGGCTTTCTTTGAAAAGTTAATTAATACAATATTGATAACTTTTCTAACTTATACTTTACCATATTTAAAAAGTTAATACACTTATTTCACTATGCAAGTTGGGCCATATGGGCCCAAGGTTGTTTCAATCCATTGCTAGTGATGGGCAGCATACGCGAGATCAAAAGCCCATTCAACCCAATATGCGCCGCCCATGCGTAATTCCATATACATAAAAGTTTTCTTGAATATAAATAATAAGTTTGAACATTGAAACGTTACGTAGTCCAAGAGCCACAAAGATTGAAAGCCTTTTTTTAAGTTTGAAAGTTTTTTTTTTTTCTTTGGCTGCTCATCTAAGTCTAACTTCTCATTTTTCTCAATGAGGCTTGCTACCAAACCCCAAGCCATCAAATAATCTATATATAGCTCTAATTTGTGACTTCCACCACTTCATAAATCATCTTATTTATCCCAAATTCTTAAGCCATGGGGGTCACCAGCTTTACACAAGAGTTCTCATGTCCAATTGCCCCATCAAGAATGTACAAGGCATTGATCTTAGAGTCTGCCAACTTGATTCCAAAGCTCTTACCACAATTCATAAAAAATGTTGTTGTTATTCAAGGAGATGGAGGACCCGGAAGCATTGAACAAGTCAACTTCACTGAAGGTTAGCAATCTAATCAATAAAAGCAAGCTACTTGATATAAAAAAAAATAACGTTATCACATGATTTTTTGAGTTATGTCATTATTTTATTAGGTGACTTATTTTTATTGGTGTAGAGTATCACGTTAACTGTATTCTAGGAGTATCTAGTAAAACTAACCCACGAAAACTTATATTAATTGTGGCAGCATTTTTCATACAATGAGTTTAATTACTGTTTTGTTTGTTTATCATGTAGCTAGTCACTTTAAATATGTGAAGCATCGAATTGATGAGCTTGATAAGGACAATTTTGTGTGCAAGTACACTATGATTGAGGGAGATGCTTTGGGGGACAAGCTTGAATCTATTGCTTATGAGGTCAAGTTTGAGGCAGCTAGTGTTGGGGGTTGCAACTGCAAGATGACAAGCAAATACAACACTATTGGTGATTTTGAAATCAATGAAGAAGAAATTAAGGCAGGCAAGGACAGTGCCATTGGGATCTACAAAGTTGTGGAAGCCTACCTCTTGGAGAACCCACAAGTCTATGCCTAGTTTGGGATCTAAAATATAAAATAAAACCCAGTTCTATCATATTAATTTCATTTCTATACATGATATTGGTTCTTTGTTTGTTTATTTATATGCCCCATTAAGAGTAAAAAAGGTATGTATACACATTGAGAGTCAAATTTAGAGTCCTTGGTCTTTTTTTAGTTTTTGGCCAAATAGAGTTGTGTAGTTTGAAAGTCCTTATGATGTAATTGATCATTTACAGTGTGGCACCTGGTTAGTACAAGAGATTGATTGATATAGAAAGTTTTTCTATGGAAAAATATTGTTCTTCTATTGTGAGAGATTAAAAATTCATCATACCATTAAAATTCTATGTCACTTGCAATAAAACAGTACAAGGAACCCATTTCAGGCAATAAAAATTTTATGCTGTTAAACATAAAATACATAGTCATCAGAGCCTATTTGAGCTCATTTTTTTATTATTGGTAACTAAATCTCATGCATAAGCATCAGGATTTGCCAGAAGGTACCCCTCGATGGCCTTCGTCATTGCCAATTTCCCTTCCTTTATGCTTGTAACATCTTTTTCGGACAGTAAGCTATCTTCCAATGATTCGTACTCGATTTTTAACTTGGCTAAGCAGCCTCCTTCGCCAGTAGAATTGAGGATAACCTCAGCCACAAAAGACTTCAATTTGAGACCAACAAGACCACCTTCAATTACAGAGTACTTAAATATATGGTTCTCATGGTCTATTACATCAATGCGATCCTTAACATGCCCAAATCCCTCAACAGCTGCACATGATCATGTCAAAAAAACATACCAATATATCCAGTTAGCATAATCAAAAGACTATGTTTACACAATTGGCATAATAAGACTTTCATTTATGTAGAATGCAAACCGTTTGTTAAGTTATATTGTGTAATGGTGCCAACTCCACCATCTCCTTCAAGAAAGTAAGCGCTTGATACAAGCTGGGGGAGAAGCTTAGGCAAGAGGTTCCTAACATCACAAATGCTTGCTCTCCATAGTTTGTCAACAGGAATGGGAGACATGTACTCATCAACAATGGTCCCAGTAGACATCTTGGTTATGTGATATAGAATTAAGAAAAAGCAATTGGAAGATATGGGCAATGATGACTAAATACATATCAGATTTATGTAGAATTTCAAGGAACAAAAGGCAAGGTTTTCGTGCACCCCACTATTCCTCAAGTTATTGAGGTTATAGTAGACTAGTAGTTTATGCTTTCTTCTCAAGTAATATAGAAAATCTTATCATCTAAAACAATTTCAGTTGGTAGACTATGTCTTCAATCCCTTAGAAATAAAATAAAACTTACCCAAGTGGAAAAAAAACTTATTTAAACAAGAAAATTATAAAATAACCGAGTCATAGCATTTTTGCACATATTCAATTCTTGTGCACAAACTACTTCTTCTGTCATCCTCTTAAGCCAATATAACTCTGACACATAAGTACTCATATTATCCAAATTAATATTCCAATTGATTTTTATTTTTATTTACGTTATGGGCTGTTGTAGAAAAACACGTGTCTTCAATCCTTGAGAGGTCATGAAAGGTAGGCATCGTGCAATGAATTAGAATCCTCTAAAGGTCTTAAGATAATTGCATTATAAGTTCTTAAAATCACATCCATTCATTATAAAATTAGTGAATTGGATTTTGACACGTTATCAACATTTAAACAAACGTAATTGATAACATGAGAAATTCCAATTAACTCATTTCAAAATGAAAGGATAAATCCATGATAAAGTTATCCTTGAAGAAAATGGAGAGGTTGATGATACAGTCAAGAACTTTTTTCCCTCGACATAATGAATCCAATTCAAACTTTGATCATATCTCAGTCATGACTCATGAACAAAGGATAACCAGATATACAACCTTTGACAATTGACTTAACATAGTCTAGTTGTTAAAGAATTTGGCCATGTTATGCATCATACAGAAGTGATGGACCATAAGCACTTTTTATTCGTTTTCTGTCGGTGAAGGAGTTCTTGAATGTGTCATACCATAACATAGATGGCAGACCAATATATCATTAATAAGAATTTGGCCATGTTATGCATCATACAGAAGTGATGGACCATAAGCACTTTTTATTCGTTTTCTGTCGGTGAAGGAGGTCTTGAATGTGTCATACCATAACATAGATGGCAGACCAATATATCATTAATAAGTTGTGCATGAGCAATTTACCTTAGTTAAACACATAGAATGGCTAGGAACAAGTCAAATGTTGTATTTGGATATACTTGGAGACTGATTGCTTTCATTTTCCTTGTGTTTTTCTTGAGATGCCTTGCCACCAACACAAAACAAAGGATGGCAATTCAAGGTATGCATAGCCACTTAGCCAGCCTGTATATTCCCCATAATCTACGGCCATACAAAAACACTGAAAGAAAGTCAGAGTTTTCTTTACTCTTTAGAGAATGGACCATGTTTGTAAAGCACACTCATCCCAACCCAAATAAATTTTCTGCTTCAATCATAGAGCTCTCTATCCTCTCACATTGGTCAATAGGAAAATTCTACACATAAACACCAAAATCCCACCTCAACAAAGGAGGTGATTTTTTTTTCCCACTAGCCTAATATTCTTTTGACTCTTAGAGATAAAAAGAGAGTTTATCACTTTGGCTAATCACCAATGAGAAGGCATGCAGAAGTAATTGTCAGAAATAGTAATATTCCTTCCCAGTACCGCAAGAAATTATCACAGAAAAGTATGATGTCATAAGATTGGTGACAAGAGTACTTGCAAACTACATTTGTCTAGCCAAGATTTAGAAGAAAAGAAAATTAGATTCTATATCATATGGATGAGCTTTCTTTTTAAAAAATTCTTTAACAAAACTCATGTTCTAACCATACTAGACATAAATACCCATTATATCATAACTATAATACATCTTTCTTACATGCATGTAGAGTTCATGCATGTGTATCTTATATACATATGAGAGTAACGTTGCATACACTCATTACATAAGATAATTTCTAATTAGGATTCTAGTGAATTTAGACCAGTATCTTTAACAAGACCAAGGGTTTCAAAATTGGACAAATATCCTCTCCATTAAATTTTATAAATTTAAAATATCACATACAATTTAGATGAAAAAACAAAATCTCGACAGTCTTTATTTCACTTGAAATTCCCCACCCTAGTTCCTATATTAGGCTAAGTGCCTGCAGCATAAGTGCTGCTTGTATTCTGTTTGTAGTGAAATTTGTCTGTACATTTGTTTGGTTTGGCCTTTTAAGGCTAAGAGTCTGCAGCATCAATGCTGTTCGTTTTTTGTTCCTAGTGGAATCTGATTGTACATGTGTGAATTCCTTTATTCTTTTACAAATGAAATAAACTCACTCATCCAGAAAAAAAACCTCTGATTCACTTTCAAATTAAAGTTTACCTACCCATAACATTAGGCCAAAAAGCCAAAAGAATGAGACTAATATTACTACCAAAAATGTTTTCAATATTTTTTAATTTTTTTTCCCATGTGGGAAATTATATTGTTTAGCATAAAGCCAAAATCTGAGCCTAAACCTTCTGTGACACAATAGAATTTTTCACCTAACCTTGGTGGCATCATTGATTAAATAATTTATATGCCCCCACAGTTTCCAAACTAAAAAAAAATTTAAAAAAATCTATAAAGTAGGACCACTATTAGAACATATTAATTGAGGTACCATTTAAAAAGCCAAGCTGAAGCCAGTTTGGATTGAATTTGAACTGCAAGCGGTATCAAACAATACCCAACTTTTTAGCCCCTCAAAAGCCAAACTTCCACACTTCACACCCCAACTGAGTACAATTTAAACATGTACTCTTGTTGGAAAATACTAGCTTTTTAGTCAATCAGGTACTTAGAAAAGCCAGCCACTAATCTAAAATGAAGTATAACAAATGACTTTGTACTGCAACGTCTAGCAGACATCTGGCATGTGGTCAAGCCTCACAGTCTCACTGCATGAAGCCATTTGCATTATGTTCAAAATCTCAAAAAACCTGGCTGGAACTCCCGAGCATCAAGTAATTGTACAAGGGATTCTCCGAGTCATGCTGTGATTTGAGAAATTATTCTGTATACCCAATGTATCATCTCTCCCATTTACATAAGGATGAGTTGCATATACGGAACTTACAAGTGAGACTTACCCTTATGTGAGAGGAGGGTAATTTCACAGTAATAAAATTAGGCACATAACATTGCACCAGATGCCACTTGAGCAATAGATCTAAAATTCCTTTACAAATTACACTGCTCAATGATTTCGAAGTCAAAACAAATCCATGGTTCCACTTGGAGTTTAACCAAAACAAAGACAGGAGTCCAAAATTTAGTACAAGCAATCAAGCTAATCTTTTTGTGAAGACTTTTACACATAACTAAATTAAAACAACAATTTTAGTGTTGGTTCATCATCTTTGTATCTCAAATGAAAACAATCCACAGTTTATTGGTTAAATTAACAAAGATTTCATGAGTCGTTTACTTCTAAATGCCAGTGAGGGAATCTGTTCTCCAATCTCAATCAACCTTTATGACAAAAATGAAAGAAGGTTTGTGCCTTCCAACTTATTAAAAGTATCATTAAAAATAGAAAGTGCAATTTTTTTGCCATTTTTATTGAGAACGGTTTCTTGTGCATAAAGGATTCCTTGTTAGTGGATATCCTTCAGCCTAAAAAGCTTCCATGATTTTTTTGACCAATGAACCATGTATACAAAGATCTATTCATTTGCTCTCTCACTTTAATTTTTTCTTCTTTTTGGGTCGGTTTTGGATTACGCACACACATCCCAAAATTATAGATGTGCCATCCATGATAAAGCAAAATTCCTTCGGCTCATTGCAAGGTCCATAGAGGAAACACCGACCCCTTTCTTAAACCCACTCCTCTATGCCCCTTTAAGATTTGACAATGACTTGTGTAGCCAAACCATGCATAACCCTTCTTTATTTCACTTTCTATCTCTCTCCAAGAAAGAGATTCCTTGCATGTCCCACACCTTTATTAGCCTTTCAAGTATTCCTGCCCTCTCTACAAATAAATACCACCATTTGATTCTTCATTCACTCAGAACAATCTCCATCTCATACAATACAAAGGACACCCCTCTTGGTTTCTCTATTCCTTTTAGCATAACCTCATGGTACCAGAGTTAGAGGTATAATAATAATAATACCTCCAAACCAACATCAACTATTTCATTTTATGTAAAGGGTAATCTTCATTTTTCTCACATCACAAGACATTTTTTCTAACTAGTCAGTTTCTTTGTCAAATGCAGAAACCTCGAGTCACAGAGATACAGGTCCGGATGGACTGTAATGGGTGTGTACAGAAGATAAAGAAAGCACTAAATGGCATTAATGGTAAGCAATCGATATGAAGAAAGTGTTCATTTATTTGTAACATCTAAACAGCGTGCAACTCCTAATTTTTGAGTTCATTCTTGTTCTTCACAGGTATATATGATCTCTATATTGACTTCCCTCAACAAAAATTGACAATAATTGGGTGGGCTGACCCAGAAAAGATTGTCAAAGCCATTAGGAAGACAAGGAAAATGGCCACCATATGTTCACACACTGAACCATCAGAGCCACCACCTGCTCCACCAACAGAACAAGCACCTGAAGGTGCTGGACCACCACCCCCTGATGCAGCAAATCCTCCCCCACCTCAAGCTCCACCATCCGAACCACCACCACCACCAGAACCACCAAAAGACCCACCACCGCCTGAAAATCCACCACCAGACACTCCACCACCACCACCACCAACCATGGCTCCAGATAGTAACACAGGCCAGCCAGCACAGAACCCCTCAGTACCAAAAGATGTAGGACAGGTTCATGTAATACACCACCATCAACCTGACTATGGCTACAGATATGGTTATGATAACAGTTATGGTGGACATTGGCACAAGTACCATAATGGCCAAGGATTGCCACAAGAGCCGCCGCCACCACCACCACCCACCTATGTCACACACAGCTACAACACATACAAGCCATCACCTTATGTCACAGAATATGAGTATGTCCGGTCACCACCACGACACGTACAATACAGTAGGATTGACTACAGTGAGGACTATCATAGCAGCAATAATGGCAATGGAAATATCACATCAATGTTTAGTGATGAAAATCCAAATGCTTGTAGAATAATGTAGAAAGGTATAAAGGCCTGTATGAAAGGGAGGCTCTTTCTTTTGCCTCCAAGAGAGACTTGGCAAGAAAGTTAATGGGGAATTATTAGTAAAATATTTAAATTTGGTGCAGCAGTAATATTTTCTAATAAGCATGTGATAATGTTGAGGAAAGAATAAGATTCTAAGCTTGTGAGTGCAGGAAGCATTATTCCTGGATTCCCCTTCTGAGAAGGCTAATACATACTGCCTGGTAATTGTTTCTTCTCAAAGAATCCGATAAAGCTATCATCTTTTACAAGTATACTTTCTCAGCCTTCCATTTTTTATAATGGAGCTTCTTCTTCTTGGAGGGAGGAGCCATGATCCTGTTGGTTTCTTCACAATTGTTCGCGAACTGGGTTTGTTTTCGGGTGAATATTTAGATACAATCAAGTGTAGTTTAATGGTGTGTGCACACGATAGTTTTAGTTATTTTAGTATTTATTGTAGCTTAAAATATGTAAAATCTCATTTAATTTTAAAACTAAAGGAGGAGTTTTAACGGATTGTAACTGAATTGGCTAATTGAAATGGTACCAAATTTAGAGGACTGAATTGAATTTTGACTAAACTTAGATGGTGTAATTTGTAATTTGGCTTTTTTATAAAGACCCATCACTTTCTTGTATGTTATATTATCTCCACAAAACTTTTGCACATGAAAAGATAGTGATTTCTAATGAATAAAAAAAGAAGTCCCAAGTTGAGCTTCTCTACAAGCAATCTACTTATATATATTTTCTGTCATATAAAACTCTGCCAATGACTATCTTCAGATCAGATGCCGGCAACAGGTTCTGGCAATATCAGTAACCCATTGCATGGAATATCAAGAAGTCTTACTTTAAACTTTTAAACCATTCTTTCCAATCTCCACCTAACATAGAAGTGAATGCATTTATAATCACACCAAAGTCCAAACCTACAAGATACATGACTGGACGAGGGGGGGAAAATTATCACAAGGGCCTAAAATCCAGAAATCTCCATCTATCTCATATAGACATGGCTAAATTTAGAACTAATATTTGATCTAAACTACTGCACGTCTGAACAATTCTTACAGTTCCCTGCATCTCAAAAATTCCAATTACCATCACAATGCTTCTAATCTACTTGAACATTCCTATAACTCCCTTACCAAGAAAAACACTAGAACCGGGGTTACAGCTCATTTATCTCCTTATAAGATTTTAAGTTCATGCACATTATACACTACAGTTTGAATCATCTAGACCATAATGGTACAAGTATGCAAATAATTAACCACAGCAGCCAACATCCATAGGCTTCCTAGATTCTAAAACTGTAAAAATGTCAAGTGAATGAATCAGTCCTGCGAATCCCACAAATGAAGATTCAAAAAAGGTAATTTTTCATGTCAAAATGAAAGGAAAAAAAAAAAAAGGTTTTAGATTTAGTGTCCCACAAGTACATGATGAAAATACTGTTTAGCTCAAATTAGCATTCCCCTAACTCAAATAATAGAATGTTCATTCCTACAATGGATAGACACTAATACAGATTCTAGAATCAGACATGGGCAGTGATAAAATTAATAATTAGCACTAGTGGAGACAGAATTAGTTTAGATACTAGAGCCGAGAAAAAATAGTTGAAATAAAACACCCATTCATTGGACTCTTGTAGAAAATCTGGCAAATCTAATGCAGATCTTTAACTCATCAAGAAGTGCCCATACTGCAATCCTAATCTATTGGCTTCAATAGATGCACTTGATACATTAAAAAGGGGGAAAAAAAACACAGAATAAAGGGTTAAAGCAGAACAAGAACATGTTCTTTACAAAATTGCTTAGCCTTTCATAAACTATAACAAATTTATGCTTACAAAACTGTGCCAAATTACAGGCAAAAAATAATAAAGAACAAAAAGAGGAAGAATCAATTGACACATCCGAACAAAACCCAATTTCCTATGGAAACAAAATTGTAGGCAATAAGACAGTGCAAGACACAGCACTGACAATAGAAAGGTTGAAGTTGAAGGTGCCAGATTTATATTGCAGCACTGTCAGTAAACAACCCAATGCAAACTGATGCACATCCAGCACCATGTTAAGCCTCTCTGTCTTGATTCTCTTGAAACTGCAATAAAGGCAGACCCCACAGAATGAAAAAGTTTCTCACCATAGATTTCAGTCATCCTACCAGCATGAGAATATAAATATATTTACTCCAAACATGAGTCGAAACCTTAAAGTAAAACTCCAAATGCCTTAACCAAACAAATGTCAATCAAACCACAATATTGATGGAGGTTCACATAATCTTCTCATCCAACCATGTTTGCCTTCTAAATATATAAACTTCTAGAACATGTATTTCATAAAGCAAAAATATATTGTTCTTACAAAAGAGTTTACCTCTTATGAAAACATGAACCTAGTTATTGTCATCACTGCTTAATTCAGATTCATCGTCTTCTTCTCCAAAAAGAACTTCATCGACATCTTCATCATCATCTTCACTTTCATCGGTTTCATTATCACGTGCCAAAATTTGAATTTTGTTCTGAGAAGCCTTGTCAATCTGTTAAAAGAACATGAACATGAACTCATGTACAAACAAATGCATAAGATAATTCTGTACTCTCAAGCGGATGTAAAGTATAAAACCTGTGCCATCACAAGTTGCAAACGACCAGATAATTGCAATAAAGGTTTGATGGCAGCACCTCTGGATTTGGTAATCTGGAAGAAGAAAAATATGAGTTAAGTTTGTTGTATCTTCTGGGCTTTTTCTTGAAAGATGCTTAATGTCTTTCATAATCCCCCCCACCCCCAAAAAATAAATTGTGGATAGTTAGATCCATAGAGCATGGTCACCTATAAACTTATGAACTCACATTCATATATTCATTCCCATTCAGTGAAGCTAAAAAATTGAAAAATTTATGAATCTCATGGCATATGAAATGTCCTATTTGCTGAATGCCTCCACTGCTAAGCAGGCCAGCTAGGCTCCTTACATCAAATATTAATTGGAGGAGAAAAATGCTTATTATTTGGCCTTTTTGACATCTTATAGTCCTCCCCTTCTATAAACATTCCACCAATTTCAACTTTTACAACCTCTACAGTCTACATATCTATATATAATTAAATACCTATAATATAAGTACCAACCAAAAATGTTGATATTTGAGGCTACATGACTGCACCAAGTTTCCATATTTATAATGTAAAATATAACTAAGAACAATTGGGGAAAATTTTCAAAACATTTCACCTTGCATAATGAGTTAAGCATCTGGGATGCAGGCTCCTGGCACATAACATGATGACCATGATTCACCAATATATGATATATCCATGGCAGAACATACTTTCCACTGCATGTCCTGTTGAAGACAACCAAAATATTCCAGTCATTTATAGTATATAACTACTGTATTCATAAAAAACACATATCATTGAGAGTAAAGCAAATTTTCACTTGAGCATACAAAAAATAAAGACAACCCCTCACATTTGCCTGAAGCTTGAGCCTTGATATAGACTATTCATTTTCTTATCATGTTTAGTATTTAAGATTACAATTTTATACATAAAACCAAATAACAGTTCATTCCTCCAACACCATGATATTGTGTGTGTCAAAAACTGGTAACTAATGCAAGAATAGAGGATCAAGAACAAACCTTGATTGCCACTTGGCCACCAGGACTCGCAATAACGCATATGCATCACTAGGTACCATAGATAAAACAGCTGCCCTGATCTGATACAGGAACTACATAGAGTCAAAGCATGGACTGATGCTTTTTTTCTTCTTTTCTTTTTTTTTTTTTTTTTTTTTTTGGGGGGGTGGGGGGGGGAGGGAGTGTGTGTGTGTAGAGGAGTGGGGTACAATGTAATTGAGTTCCCAACCCGAAACCCAAAAAGTAAAAGAAAAAATCAAGCAAACCTTCTTTGGTGGCATATCAGCTTCAAGATCAATACCCTTAAATGTTGCAGAAAGTGTTAAGTCAAGATCATCTCCATTGCTCAGTATCCCTAGTGATCTCAGCCGGTCCTCCATGCAAAGTGCTTCAGTGTCAACTTCTACTTCTTCCATGTCATCTGCACAGACCAGCAGACATAGGACTGCCATTAAAAAACCTTCCTTTGTGTTTACTCTTCAAACAGGAAAAGTTGATAAGCACAAGCATGTTATGACCAAAGACCAGTGATATTGAAAGATAATAGTGTTTTCTTATGCAAAAGCATAGCCTTATATCTGGAAGTACCAGCCAATGTGATGTGACTTAAAACATAAAAAAATTAAAAATTAAAAAATCCAGAAAATTAGTATGCACTAGAACAGAGCCACTTGGCCAAAGGCCATTGGCAGAAGTTAATGCTGTGAATATGGTGAATCTACTCTCAGCAAATAGGGTAGATACTGCTTCAACATAGAGAGAAATCCAGCTCTAAAAGAAAGTTTACCAACATGGTTTACGTTGTAATCTGTGAAGAATTTATAAAATTTGAAGTTTCCAACTCTAGTTAAGACCCTAGTAGAAAGAAAGGGGGGGGAAGGCATTTAAAATCCTACCAACAACTCTAGCCACTGAAGAAGATCCATCTTAATATTGCAAGAGCAAACCCTCATACAAACAAGTATCAATCCAAATTATTTCCTTAAGCCATGCAACAGGGCAAACCATATATTAGATCAGGGTGTGAAACACTATAAAGGAAATATATAAAGTCATAGATAGCAGCACATTACTGCATTGTAAAACCCAAAGAAATCCCCATGCCCATGTTTTTGCAATAAATATTACTGATTGAAAAAATTAACCCTTTTTCAAAACAGAGCTTACTATCTTCCCGGTGGATATTCCTTCTCCCATTTTGTCTGCAGAACTCCTTTCCTCCACTTTATCTATAAGGTGTGAGCATTTTGCTGCACAGAGGGATTTTGGAGTATATATTTTAACCCCATATTATTCATAAACCAGTTCCTATATTCCAACTTGCCTCAATGTATACAATATTGACAGAATTAGAAGAACAAGCAACCCTCAGAGTTGTGAAATTAATGTTTCTGCCCCAATGTATACAATTAACAAATTACAATATAACTTAAAAACCATATAAGGGCACCTGTACAAGGCAAATATAAAATGCTGCAAAATTCTTAGCAGAATAGTAGGCATACCATTCCTCAACTCAGCTTGATTCTTGATGTCACCCAAATCAGCCATTACCTCATCAGCATCAATACTCAAATTTTTATGTGTTCTCTTTTTCTCATGAGAATCAAGAATCTTTGGAATCGGATGTAAGGCATCCTCCACATTTGCACGGTCTAATGCAGTAACTGTTTAATCATCAAACAGGTAATTAGAGACAAATACATGATCAAGCAGATGTGCTATTAAACTTACGAGAATTAGGAAAACGGAATACATTATTGAACCCAAGCATCATAGTCCCAATATACAAAAAAACAAATGGAATGAACAGAGAGCAAATGATTCTTCATTGTGACGTCATACCTCTATTTTGTAAATCCAGTCCTTTCTTAGATTTGACACGAGATTGACTCATTGGTAGAAGAACCCCATCATAGGAGACATTTAACTTCACATCTGTGCCAGAATGCACTAAAATTTTCTGAAATGATGGCTTTACTAGCAACCCATATGCAACAAACACCTGCCCAGACATATGCTTGGTAATGCCTTGCAATTTTGCAGCAAATATTGCAGGTAACGCACCCTTGTGATTTATGGAGGGAATGTCTTCAGAAGATAACGAGACTTTTGTGGGCTTGGTATTGCGTAATTCCTCAATATTCTGAGCAAACCAAAGATAACAAACACCAATTTCTGAAATAGCCAAAACATATAGGCCTGCATCAACTTCCCCACTGTCAATGCACCTGCAATCAAGGAAGACAGCAGGGTGCTCCATGGCAAGAACACAGCTTGCTGACTGCTTTTTGCCACCACTTATCGCCCATATTGCTACATATCTTTCACCAACAGCAGAGGAGAGGATGTACTTCCCATCTTCAGTAAAAATCATACAGCGAACAGCTCCCTATAATAGTTAAGAAACCGTTATTTTACTAAGAACAGAAAAAGTCAAGAAAGATAACTAGACAGACTAATATTCACTCATGCATAGAGAAAAGAGGAAGAAAGGTTTTGATACAAAAAGAATATAGAATTGCATAACACTTACAGGATGCCCAGAAAACTTCTGTATCTTTTTGTGATCAGAACACTCAAAAATCTTCAACTGTGCAGACGCAGTTGCTAATATCTTCCCATCTGACATGGAAGAATGCCCATCCAAGGTGGCACTATCAGCAAATTGATAAGTACAATAATCATTTATTTCTATTTTGACTTGTTGAAGGTCTTCTGACTGACCACTTGCAAAGCCTATTCCATTTATGTTTAGTAGTTTATAACTCATTTCATTTTTGTTGTGTGTGTGTGGGGGGGGAGGGGTTAATATTATACATGTGATCACATCTAAAAGTAGCTGAAATACAAGCCAATGAGCTATTGCTCAAACGGCATCTCCTCCTCCCAAAAAAATAGGGTGGAGGGAGTACTTCTGGATCAAGACCCACCAGGTGCATGTATAATTTACCAATTTAAAAAAATAATAATAAAAAAAATAAAAATAAAAAATAGCAGAACAACAATAATATTTTAAATAATGGGATTCAATGCTCAATGATTGAAAAAAAATTGACTGAATCCTCTTGATAATATCATCCCTAACTATCTATATTTGAATGTCAAATTCACTGCACAGTCAAATCTAGAAATTCTTCCATTGGTACTAGTGCTACTAATATGAGAGAACCAAGCTCAAAACAAATAGATGCCTTTCTATTTTTCTGGAACTTATTGCATTGGTTTTTCTCAAACAATAATCACCACAGGAAAGAAGCAGAAATTGAGATATAATTGTTAATATCTACTTGACCACAGAACACATTATTCCAGAGTGAATTCTTCTGTAAGATAATTAACTTATCTAGAAATCCAACATCACTGTTCTGCCAAACAATGTGTTCACTCACTACCACTATAAAGCAAGAGTACCACAAAAGATGTTAGGATATTTACCTGACGAAACAGACATACGGGATATTGCCTTTGTAGAAGCTCTAAATTTCTGTAACAAGCTTCCTGACAGAGAATCAATTTCGCATATCATACCATCAGCACCTGCAGTGTAAACGCATGAACCTTGTGTAGAAGATGAAATGGCACTGACACCCCTGCACCACACACAGAGAAAGAGAGAAGTGGATTAGGTCACCCAGCTATAGATTTCAATATTACAGATATGCAACTACATCATCAGTTAGTGCACTAAAATTATTAATGCCATAATAGATATAATAGTTCTTAGCACATATTTAAAGATGCTTTCCAGGTGCTCCTCTGAGAATCCAAGTCTTTGAAGGTGAGATTTTGATTATTCATAATCAACATCATGTTGCTTGCAAACTGTTCTGTTTGAGTTTTTATCTCTTGACTAGACTTCTGAGTTCAGACCCTATTAAAAGCACCACAATTTTTTTTATAATTAAGTTTTGGCCCCAAGGGGGAGGGAGATGCAATCCTCATGAGGCATGGTCTCCAACCGATTGTATTACCCCTTGGGGTTATTAAAAGCACCACAAATATCAAGAGCATGTTCCAAAACGTAGGATATCCACCTTGTCTTTTCTAGTTATGTCCGTAGAGTGCTGGTGTCACTGTCAACAACTGAGTCTGCCTACATCAGCACTAGTTGCAGCTTATGATGCAGTATAGGCAGAACATATTACTCGTACATTAGTTTATCAAATCATTATATAGTGCATATAAAATCATTTTATTTAACTATGATTTAGATAGCAACGCCTCTTTACATACTGATTTCAATACAAATAATCATCTCTGTGTGCCACATGTTGATTATTAGTATTTGTCAACAAGGATTAATGAAATAGAAGAAGGTACTCATCAAGTTGAAGCTTCAAATGTTTATCCTAATTACAAATGATAATGCCCTATACATGTTTATGCTCCCTAAACATGTAGCTACACCAATCATGGTAGCAGTGCCCTATACACTAGGATAGCAGTGCAAACTGATATAATGTGAAGCATGAAACCAACAAGCTAAAAAACCTTCTTAGCGGGGTTGAGGATTTTAACAAGAACTAATGCACTTAAAATAGTCAAGCTATTGCACCAGCCTTCAACTTGTCTGAATAAAAGCTGAGCAAGCCTTATGAGGGAGACCTTAAAGTAAGATAATTTAATGCACCAATTAATTCATTTATTCATGCACCAGCCATGGTTATTGTCTTAATGAAGATTGAAGACTATAATGCAACTATTTACAAGAAACTCACCCAGGATGGCAGTCACTAACCCTCCATTTCAATTGACCAGCAGAGACATCGAGTGCTAAAACATCACCGCTACCTGTTCCTAAGACTAACAATGAGCACCCAAGCTTCCTTTTTCTCTTTTTGTCCAAAGATAACCACTTCATGCATGTATAATCAACTGAGAGGTGCCCTCTTTTCTGCCCAGTAAGTATATTTGTCTCATCAGTTGCTGTGATGTCCGCAAATTCAGTTTGGATCTGCCCCTTCAAAGTGTCCCAAATCTTAATTCGACCATCTCCAGAGCTTATAGCAAAGAAATCCAAAGAAGGACTAAATGATGTCAACAAATCTCTGATATTTGATGACCCCATAATCCTGAAATGGAAAGTTTTTTTATATATAAGTATCAAGTTAAAAAAATATATGTAATCCCATCACAATTCATAAAAAGGGAACCAAAAAATATGGAAACTGAAAACAGATTAACCTAAGAAAAAAATTTAACAAATTATACTATAAGAAGTACTAATAAAGCTATTTTTTTGGACCTTTTTACACCCTTTTGGTCTCTTTTTTTTTTCTTTTTCTTTTTTTTTCTTTTTTTAAGTTAACAGAATTTTCCAAATAAATAAAATAAGTATAAAATATAAAATTTAGTAATATTAATCGAATATTTAAAAGTTGTGATCTTCAGGTTAACAAAAAGTTGCACTCTTTTTTTTTTTTATCTTGTGAGAAGTGGGGTTGAATTTTCACACATGATAGAAAACATACAAGAAAATCAAACCAAACCATTGTTAAACAAGAGAACTCAATTCAAAGCAAAACATAAACCAAAAAGACAACATCTTCAAGAACATTGTTAACTGATAACTAAAGGCAGTACTCTAGGGGTGCAATCACCTGCTTCTACGAATTATAAATTCACAAACTCCACCTATCAAAGATGAACTTCCAATGTTGACTCACTTTAGAACCGTTTTTAAAGCTTAAACCCTCTTAAAACCCATTAACCCTCACAAGCACTATATATTGACAAGCTTAAAAATTAATAAAAAATAAAGAGGTGGTTAAAAGGTTGAACTTTGGAACATGGGTGTCTTCTATAATCGTCTTTAGGTGAAAAAAAATCGAAATGGGTGTCTCAAAAAACAGCTGCTATTGAATTTAACCAAACAAACACTTAATAAAAAATTTAAAAATTCACTTTGATAGTTACATGGTATTATAAAGCTCAGCTTACTTGAGAAGTTGAAGTCCACCGCAAAGGATGAGAGAGAGAGATTGAGAGGGTGGCGCTCTTTGCCGCTGAAGGCTGAGATTGAAACGTTAAAGAGTGGAAACCTTTTTTGCTGTCTATTGTTCTCAGACTAGGGAAATCCGTATGGGCCAGCTACTTTGGGTTTTACTGTTGTGGGCTTGGGCCTGTTTTTAAAAACCCTACTTGACTTTTTTGTGTTTTGAATACTGTTTTAGAGATTTTTTTTTTTTTTTTTTTTTTTAAATGATGTGTCTGGGACATATTTTATGGTTTTCAGTTTAAGAAACAGAAAGAAAAAATATGGGAAATATTTAGTTTGAGAAGTTCTATTTTTGTTTTCTGAAAAAAATCTTTTTTTTTTTTTTTTTTTTTTCGGTATATTTCTTCCCACCAATTTTTTTAGACAACAAAAAAAAAAAAAAAAAAAAAAGTAGGCACCATGAAATAAGTAGTTATGATTGATCAAGTTCTCTCTCTAATTTTTTTCCTTCAATCCTTATTTGAGTTTGTGTTGATTTACACAAGTTATGCTTTAGGGTAGAATGTTATTTTTCTTCCATTCTTTTCCGGGTAAGGGATTTTGACACTTACCACATTATCAAATTTCATTAAAATTAACATAAATATTCATGGAGTTAATTATTTGGGAGATAAGTGTCACAAAATAAAAAGTATACGATAGTTCTATGTTTTATAAGCATATCACATGGATGGTATATGTAATTTTTCATTTTCTTTATTTGTATGTTTGGAGTCTTTGGATGCAGTCCTTGTGGTAAAAAAGCTTTGCAACCTCCAAGTCATCTAAACAAAATCTGAACAAATGTCTTCAATGATTTTTCCTCTTTTATTTTTCTCCTTTTTTGTTGGGTAAAAAAAGTCTTGATTGCGTGACTTCTTCTTTTGTCTCCCCTACCTTGGCATATTTCTTTGTGTTTTAAAATATGTTTTTTACAGCATTTGACAAGAAACGATAAGAAAGTAGTCATATCCAGTCATTTGTGTAACAATTCAATTTTGTATTCCTTTGTTAGAGTTGATCATACCAACCTCCCACATGATATTCACTCGATGGATTGTTATATGAGTGAATGACATGTAATTTAATTGTGTATTCCTTTGTAAGAGTTGGTCCCACCAACCTCCCACATGGTATTCACTCATTGGATTGTTACATGAGTGACTTGGTATAACTGTTACAAGAGATACTTTTTAAAAAACCAAGCCTTGATTTATATTTTCAAGCTTGAACTTCAAACACACCAACAATTGGGAACAATATCACATCAATCATATTTTATGAGTTAAAAAAGAAGAAGACATTCAAAAAAATATTAAGGGGGAAAATAGGCAGACAAAAGTTCAGAGTAACCAACCCACCAATTCTATCTTTACTTTAATGTCCAAAAACCCTTTATTCCAATCACATGACTCCCCTTGAAATATCCTTTCATATCTACCATCTCATCTGACATGTCACTCCACATCAAATAAACATTTTACAATGGAACTATAATGCAATACTAACAACATCCTGAGTACCTCTGCACCACCACTACCCAAAATTTCCTTACACATATGAATGAAGAAATGAAGCTGTACAAATAAGCTGCAGATTGCAACAAGCAAGAATGCAAATATAAGGGATGAAGAAACAAATACTGTAGCATGTGTCTTATTGGAAAGAATGTGGCCTAATTTGAAATGGTAAATGATAGAAATGTTCAATTGGCTGAAAAGTATGATTGTAGTTTGGAGGAATGGTATCATAAGGCTGCAGCTTTTCCATTTAAATCCAAGAGGGAAAAGCAAGCTGATGAAGAATTTGAATATGAGCTCTTTAGGTCAGGGCAAGGTTCTGGGAACACAGACTCCGAAAAGCCAAAGACATTGGAACATACCCAAGAAGTGGGAGATCCAGAATTGATAGATAAGGAGACATTGGATAGACAAATAGAAGTAAAAGGAGATTCTTGTATCCCTGTGAAGTGTCCAGCAATTGTGATGTTTGTGCCAATCACATCCTGCAAGGTGATGTGGTCCAAAACTGGGAGAGCAGTAGGATCATACTTGTCGTCTGGATGGGACCCGCACTCACCAGTCGCGGACAATGCCAAGTAGATGTTTTCCATTTCAACATCTGATATGATGATCCTTTTGATGTAACCACCTCTTCCCTTTGTTGTTCTAAACTCAATGCCACTAAATGAGTTGTATAGGTGGACATGTTCAACATGCACATTAGAAATGCCACCAGACATCTCACTACCAAAAGCAAGAGAAGACCCTGAAGATGACTGTAGGTGGACCCTTCTGATGTGCACATCTGTGGTAGGTCTTCCATAAGCAATTCCATACTCATCCCAACCACTCTTGAGGGCAATAGCATCATAGCCCATGTTAATGATGCAATCCTCTATGCACACATTATCAGAAGAATCTGAAAGCACAACATAATATAAACATGTAAAAAAAAATCTTCTTATGTAATTATTTCAAAACACAAATGAGTATAACCCAAAATGCATATGCGAGAGAGAGAGAGAGAATTGCGAATCAACAAAAGGAGGTCATAGATTTTAACTGGCAGGTATGTCTAATTTGAGAATATGTACTGTGAGTCTTCCACACAACTATATAATGTTTTAACTATGGCTGAATGAAGTCTGCTCATTCCCATGGAATGAACTACTGCCACCCACCTGATGCTTGTTGTTCAAGTATTAAAGTGTTATCATCCCAACAAGAGGTGAGAAAATTTAAAAAATAATGTTCAGAAAATGTACAAAAAAAACATGCTTTAGAAAGCATCTTAGATTAAACAATTGCTATTACAACTTGGCATGTTTAACACTAGACCCAGAAATTGCTGAAGCAACCCGGTAATGAATTAAGATGAGATAATATCATGTTTCTATTTTGGCAACATCAAAATTGTTCTGGAACTTTTTGCAAGACTAAATTTAATAAAAATCTCCAAGTAATTTTTTTCTATAATTATACAAAATAGAGATGACCAGATGGGCCAGATGTAGATTTAGGAAGAAGAGGCACTTGATGACCAAAAAGTGAGGACTAAACACTGACCTGGGACTATACCCACGGTGTGAGGGGATTCAGGAGGAGCAGAGACTGAGACATTCTGAACATGCACATTACTGCATTGAATCCAATAACATTTAAATCCAAATCCCTCCAATTGTTAGGAAATTGAGTTAAATTTAAAATTTCAGAGAATAGGCATACCAGTCACCAGGACTATAAAACATACCTGCAATAGACCGGATGGATGTTATATGCAGGGGCATTCAAGAAAGTAAGATTTGAAACTACTACATATTCAGACGCTACAAACTCCACAAGATGAGGGCGGCTATAGTTCAAAGAATGATAACTGTACCAATCCCACCAAACCGAGCCCTGGCCATCGATGGTTCCATTATCACCTAGTATAGTAAACAAGGGTGTTTAATATATGTGGCAAAGCCTATTCATTTGTTAAAAATAACAACAGCAGTTTCATATTACCTGTAATCACCACATCATGTAACATATATGCATTTATCAAGCTTTGATATCTTCTTCCAGGAAGTTCAATCCCTCTACCATATGAGGGTAAGGGTTCAACAACTTCCCAATGAGATGGATCCTTAACAAAGGAAAGTGTGTGTCAAAACAAAATTACTCACATTGTTTGAAGTATTCCTTGCAGTATATCTTCACAACCATGCAGAAACCAAAAATAAGAGGAAAACTTGGTCCATAAATAAAAGGACAAAACTTTAGTACAGTTTGTTAGGTGGCTGCATTAGCCAATGAGCCGCATAGTTGAATTTAATTGTCCTTGTGGGAAGATAACACATTTTATGCTGCATTGGTCAATACAGCCACATGATTGAATTTATTTAGGAAACCTAAAGAACTGTACCTAAGTTTTGCCCTAAATAACAATGTGGAGAAGCAAGGAGCAAAGATTACCTGAGATCCAAGAATGACAGCACTTTTTTCCAAGAAGAGTGTAAGGTGGCTAGTAAGGTTGAAGCTTCCCGTAAGCCACCTTCCCGGTGGCACATAAAGCTGAGCACCACCCTTATCAGCAAAGGACTTGAGATAGAAAATGGCATTCTGGAAGGCTATGGTATTCAATGTTTTACCATCTCCCACAGCACCAAACTCTGTGATGGACACACTATGTGGTCTTGGTTCCAATGTCAGCTTATAATCACACTGTCCACCCTCTTCTCCATTGATTTTGACAGCATTGCTCAATGTCAGTATCAAGAGCAGTGCCACCTGCAAGGCGGGAAAAGATCAAAAGGCAAGCCACTGATTTCAGTACACTTTCTACAAGTACAAATTTTCAAAAGGGAAAAAAGAGAAAATAAGGGTAACAAACAAAATTGAAGAATTTGAACCGAAGGATACAGGTCAAAACCAAAAAAACTCATCCCATTAATGAAACATATAAATCTGTTATATATCAATGCAAATTTTTAAGTGAATTAAACATTTTCACAAAACCCATAAATTAAAACACACTCACACAAACAGAGTATGTGCAACTAGAATATGTGCCAATTGTATTGTTATGATGATAAACAAACGTAATGTACATTTCTAAACTGCAAAAAAAAAAAAAAAAAAAAAAAGGGACAGTTTTGAGTAAGTTGATATATTGAGAAATTCAATCTGCAGGCAAATGAGCAATTTTCTACTTTGACTAAAAAATACAACTGAATATATATAAGTCTGCCAGATCATGATTAATTTGATTATATCAAGTAATCAATATTATATCATATAATCAATCTCAAAGATCAATATTAGAACAAAATCAAAGACATTAATTAACACTGAATCCCACCACACCTCTCAAAAACCATTGACCATAGCAGATATCTGCAACACCCCCCAACCAAAAATTAAACTTGAACAAATAAAATCAACAATTGAAATCAGACACAAACAATCAAGTTCTGAAGATTTGGCAAAAGAAAACAATTAAAAATAAAGAGGAAAAATATGACAAAACCAGAAAAAATAAATAACTAAAAAAGAAACGTACTTACTAGCATCTTCATGGGACAAAAGCCTCAGAAGCAGTGACCAAAGAGAGTAGAAGAAGAAGAGGTTCTGAAGTCCAAACAGCAACAAAGAACAAAGTGCAGCAGAGAAATAGAAGAGGAAGCACCCACAAAAACAGGGGAGCTCTCTGTAGTGTAAGTATAGGTGCTTGTTATAAGCATTAATTATGTAAATGACAATAAAATCAATGCTTTATATATGGCAAGGAAAATAATAGTACTAGTACTATCTAAAAATGACAGCTTTCCATGCATATACAATACAAGCAAAAATCAAGCTCAGCAAAGCTCAAAGAGAATATAATAATATTTATTGCCACTAATTGGTAATTACCCTCTGCTTCAATATGATTAATAACGTCTGTAGCCGACAATATTGTTTAAAACGGCCCTCATCAATTAGAGAGAGAGAGAGAGAGAGAAAGAAGAGGGACTCAAAATTCTTAGTGCCAGTGTTGGAACAGTGTCCTTGTTTGCTTACATATGTTAAAGAATTCATTAGTGCAAGGACAAAATTAAGAAACAGCATTTGATACATTCACCTCTAGTTGCACAAATTCTTGTATCAACGGTAACCTAAAACTTAGGTACAGATGTACAGTAACTCGTGTATATTGTATCTTTAGATTTTTTTAATTAAATTCAAATATAATTGAATTAACTAATACAAGTTGTCTTTCTAAGTAGATTTTAATTAGTTCAACTAGTAAAATTTTTTATCATAAAGTAAAGGACCTGAAATCGAATTTCGCCTATATAAAAAACAATAACTTGACTTGACTGTAATAACAATCATCATAGAACAGACATAATGATTTAAATCCTTTCGTAACTTAAAAAATAAAATAAAAAAATAAAATCTTTTTAATAATAATTTTGCTGATATGTGAAATTAATTTGAGAATGTATAGTAGCACATAAGAATTGTACTTAAGGAAGGAGAATCATGTTGGTGACACTTGTGAGGGAGTTCTGGTGTGTCTTCTGTTTAGGTGCATACCCAGTTGGACACGTAGGCAGATGGTTTAGGTGGTATGAGAAAGTGTGTGAAACTGTGGGTGATGGAAGAAAAAGAGAATAAAAATAAGTGGAGTGCATGGGGTATTGAGACCGCATGTGGGTTGACAGAACAGATGGGAAAGTGGGACCCACACTCAATCATAGCAAATGTGCTAGCCTGGCGTCAATCACTTGACAGAACATAACACACAACACCAAATATAAACACAGAGAAAAAGAGAGAGAGAGTTTTTTTTTTTTTAATAGTCCAAGTACTGTGTGACAAGTCAAGTCTTTTATTTATTTTTTTTCTATGAATTGGACTTTTGGGGTTTAAATCAAGTTGTTTAATTTTCTTTGCATGCGAAGTGGACCAATGAAAGGCTAGGTTCATGGAATCAAAGTGGGGGGAACCGTGAAATATGCACTACTTGGAGGAGAAAGTATCTTCTATTTCCGAAATGCCAATTCACCACCACGATTTGATATTTCAGTCCAATAAAAAAATGACACATATATTAATAAAGCTAAGTCAACTTATTGCTACAACTAAAATGACAATTTAATTCCTCAAAAATTTCAAACCCTCAAATTGACTTGGTTTTATTAATACAGGTGTCATTTTTTCATTGGACTGAAAATATCAAATCATGGTGGTGAGCTGGTATTTCGAAAATAGGAGATACTTTCTCTGGCTACTTGGAGAAGAAGATGAAGAAGAAAGATAATGTTATCTTCAATATATGTAATTACTGCTCATTAATGCTGTTTCTGAGAATTTAATATTTCCACTTAAAAGGTATGCAGAAAAGGAAGATTATCTTCTGCCCTATATGCTGTACTGTGCAAATTTTTAATTTCCACTTAGATTATATATTTTCATAAGCAAAATGCTTTCTTGCTCTTGTTATTTTTTTGGGCAGGAGAGGGGGGTTGAAGGTACTCTCAAATGGTATGTAACTATATGATAAAAAAAAATAAAAATAAATAGTAAGTAACTAACGAGCAATTATTCAATACTCTTATAATAGATTAAATACGTATTATTTGCTCTCACATGAATAGTAGGTTGAGTGATTATTCAATAGTTTAGGACTACAAATAATTAATGGGTAGTCTTTTTCTCACATAAATGATGGATCCCACTAATTAAATTCATAATAGGACCCACCACTTTGTGAGAGGGTTTGTAGTCCGAGACTACTAAATAATTTTTCATAGCAAGTCTCACTAAGTAAATTTATGGTATGATTTACTATTTATGTGAGAGGAAGAAAGGTGTATTTATTTGTGTTTTACAAGTACTGAATAATTTTCCGGAACTAATTATATACTGCTACATCAATAACAATATAAAATATAAAGAATTTTAACCTGTATACCATGGTCGGCCGTAAGATATTTAAGGCCACTTTTTTCTTTTTTCTTTTTTTTTCAAGTTATCCAGCTTATTTGGCTCATTTATAACTTTTTAAATTAATTTTTTTCTAAATTTAGTTGTACTTTTGTCCAACTATACCAAACAAGTACTTACAATTGACAGAGAAGGAAAATGTTTGTGTAGATTAAGATAAATTGTTTTCATGATTGAAACCTGTGTTGACAGTGTTGTGAAGAAGAGAGTCGTTAATTTGCTTCTGGATGTCTCTATGAAGCACCTTTTATATATACTACCTTTATGTACTACCCCACTATCAAATGTAATATGAAGCACCTTTTAGAAGCACCAAGTTTTACCAGATGTTTATAAATTATTTGCTTATATATTAGTCCGCAGTGATTAAAAAAAAACGAAACAACTAAAAGCATCGAAGTTTTCTAGCTTTTCACATCTGAATTTTATATAAGTCATGCACTGATCCACTCACTTTTTCTGAGTAGCCAAAAGCCTGAAAAAAGATTTGAACATAGCAGAAAAAAGTTGTACTTAGATATATTCGTTTGCATGTCGATGTCAGGCAGTGTGAAGTGTGAAAGGCTAAGCACATAAGCAGCCTCCATGTTACAGAAGGAAAGGATGGAAACATGAGCTGTCGGATCCTTTCCTTGGTGTAGTAGTCTAGTAGTTCAAGCCTTGATGTTTAAGTTGATCCAATGTTTAGAATCATTTCACGTCTCATTCTTGATCTTGACTTTGAAAGAATTTGAATGTGAATACATTTTTAACCAAATTATAGACTTTATAATACACCATCATATTAGAAAATACCATAACATCTAATATAAACCATGTATATTTCCTTTGTTTTGTTTGCTCTTTAATGAAAATTTAGTATTTTTATAACAATAAGTCTAATGACACAACAAATTTCATAATTGTCGAGAAATAACAGATAAAAATGATGTCCATGGTATTGGACCACTAGTCCAATGCGAAGTGATGTTGTATTAATCACAATCTGTTACAATAAAAAGTTACCAAAAATGTTGTGAAATTTATTATGTCTGTAACATTATTATTTGTATGAGGAATATAAATACGGACCACATATGCCTAGACCACCAATGAGGCCTACTACGAACACATAAACATGCAATGTGGTAGCTCTACTAGAGTAGACTAACATGATAGAGGAAAAATAATAATAAGAGAATCATTCGTACAATGAAAGAAAATCCGTGGCAGCAAGCCCTCCTATATGTGGTGTACCACATACCTTAACCTCATACCTGCATAGTATTGGCTTATATATGAATAAGCATGTGCAAGGCATTGGTGAAGCACGCCAAGAAATCAGCCCCGCAATCCCTCTTTTCTGTGTTATCGTTTTCCTTAGCCAAGACCACATGGTATCTCCTAATTCTTAGCCACTATCAACTCAAAAGGACCCCGCAAAAACCAAACGTTTCTAGTGAAGTAAAAGACCTACATCCCCCAACATGTGGCTACCTTCTTCTTTTTTTCAATAATCATAATTCAAGGAACTAGAAAAGCAATTTCGGGTGAAGATTTGACATTGAAAGTAAAAGGGTGTTTAACTTCAGCCAAATAATTAGATTTGGCATTATTTAATTAACCACAAAGTACTATTCATTTTGCAATCTGCTTTAATACAAACAGTGTATAAGTTAAAAGGTAATGGCTTTTGCCAACCCATGCTTCAGATAAATAGCACATTGTTGACCAACCTGAAACTGAACTCGTCCAAAATATTCCCATATTTGGACTAATGGGTTGCATCTATATTAAGCATATTTTTTCCTCTGATTGAATTAGATCTAGGAAGTCATTTTCATTTCCACAGGAACAACTCAACCATCAGTTTTTGTATATGATGTTGGATGTGAGGCTAGTGAGAACTTGTGTACCCTCTTTACATTACACAATAAGTCGGCCATATAGAGAGCCATAGGTGTCAGCAAAAAGAACTAGAAACTAGAAAGGTACTCAGTTTATGACATCTACAGTGGAGTTATGGTTTGGTGGAGTGGAACTATTAGACAACTTGTCCTTTTAACTGCATGCTTTTTACACCTTTTTGTAAGGCACACAAGAACATGATGTAATAATTACAACTCATATTGGATTCGAAGGAAAGTTGATGACAACTGCAGTATATATTGTTCTTTAGAATATAACCATTCTATGCATGGAATAAAACTAGGTAGCTTTTACCACTCTTACCAAAAAAGGAAATGCTTTCACCACACACTTGTCCCCTTATAGGGTTCACAACTTCACATAAGACTTCAGTAAAAATTTGCGACTTCTGAACATACCTAAATCCCATTCTAACTTAGCTGCCTTCAATTCCTAACCTCTTGTCCTGAGGACACCGAACCTGAGATCATACTTTAAGTTATAGATGACCAAAATACTATGGACCATTTAGACTCTCTCTCTCTCTTTCTCTCACATAAGTTTTGGCCCTAAGATAAAGAGAAATGAAAGATTCGAACTAGTAACCGCTTAATTAGATTTGGTCTCTAACTAATTGTGCTACCCCAGAGACTTGTTTAGAGTCTTTAAACTCACAATCATATGCATCCTCCAGAATTTGGAAAAACCTTCTGGCTTTTGATAATGTCAGCCAGTGAAATTTAGGAAGACTCAATTCAATTTATAAATAAATAAAAAAGATATTTAAATTCCCTATCAATTAAATTTATAATAAGTCAAGGGATAACATTTTTCACAATTGCTCACACAACCTCTCAGTGGTCAACCCAAATGAAAATGATGTTGCTCCAACCACAACAAACTGTAAGCAATTGCAAAAAATGTTGTGTCCTAGTATTACTCCTTAAATTTAACACAGTCCAAATCCTGATAACATAGCAGTCATGCATCTGAAAAGTAAACAAAGTTTTCCTTGCTATAAACCAGCCATTGTACATGAAGATAATTCCCTAAAGAGGTAAATATACTAAATGCAATTACAGTTTTTAGGTATTCAGAGAAAGAACTAAACCTTTCAAGAAATAATTAATGTCACCTATGCCAAAGATAATGATATCTAATATACACAAATTTAACTAGCTGTAACCCATTCTCCTATGGCTCACGCATTTGGTGAGGCATCTATGAAAAGCCAATGTACTAGTCATCTATTATACACGACTAAACTATCAATCAAGATTTCGTAATGCACATGTTTTTCATCTTTGGAGCTGCTCAGGAGCAGGATTGTTGGCGGTGGAAGGTGAAGCTGTCCTGCCATTCTGCATTCCAATATCAACAGGCACTGCGACTCCCCACTTCCCCTCCGATTCTGAGGGCTCTATAACTGTAACAGATCCATCCGTCATTCCAACAGCCAATTGATTTGGCTCCTGTGGGTGTGCAGTAACAACTAGCGGGTATCCAGTTTGGCTGTTACAGAGTGAAAACATATATAGGATTAAACACCAATATTGAATTCATGAATCGAATTGTTGTTAGTTCAGAAAAACTGAGTATATAAGGATGCAATTCACCATCGCCAACAGCTGGCTTAGTTTTTTCTTAAGACACTTGAACATAGTGCTTATCATAGCACCACATAAATAATATTCCATTGGTAATTTGTTACTGTAGTAGAAGATAATACCTGTTGGATGATGGCTGGGATAGGTATGCAGATGGGGCAATACGACATCTTAATCTCAGATTATCAGCATCAAATACTCCAATATTACCATCAGCAAAAGTGGCAAAAACTAGTTGGCTGTTGCAGGAATATGATGCACAAGATATGGGTGCAGACAATACATCTTGTGGTACCCACTGCAGTGTAAGATCATGTTAGTGAGTTCGTCGTCCTATCACCAATAAACAGACTGCTTATCTAAGTAACAGCTTTTACCTGCCGAATGCGTTCCATCTTGGAAGCATCATATACTGCTAGCTGCGTCTCATGGCACACCAACATGCGGACTTGATCAGAGTGGAATTGGACTCGAGTGTCACCAACGGGCACCTTTCCAGCAGGAAGTTGAATTGTAATTGATTTCCTCTTCTCCCAAGATTCAGTGTTCCAAAAGCAAAGCTGCAAAAAATAATTCATTGAAATAGTAGAAAACAATAAAAGGGGTGGAACAGTGGAAGCATATCAAAACTCAAAAGGCATAAGAACGACTGCTCAAATTCATTTTCATAAAGATAATATCTTTAGAAGAGAAAGAAGAAAAAATATATTCTATAAAGACTCACACTGAGATAAGAAAATGGAGATGTGAGAAATATTTGAAACGTCTAAATCTTAGATGTCTAAAAGAATGTATTGATATTCAGACTAGTCTAAGAATATCACGACATATCCAGGCCAAAAAAAAAAAAAAAGAACCATGTCTCTAAGCACTGACAGATATTTATTAATCTACACAGCTTGATCTTCTTGTTTCGAGACACATCAGACCTCACCCCCATTTGTAAGCAAAAGAAAATCATAAAAAAGAAAGTAAAAATGATAAAGACAAAGCATAAAAATAAGTAACAGAAGAATCATGGTGCAACATACCTGAGCATCAGCACCTGATGAAACCAGGACATTAAGGTTGGTGGAAAAAGCTAAACCAGTAATGCGCTTCTGATGCCCTTTCAATTTTGTTTTGACCTAACAGCAGAATAGTCCACTTGTTACTGATGATCAACACAGCAGTCCAAATCCATAACATGAGACAAAGAATATGCTTAAATTAATTACCTCATCCACCCTAACATTGTAAATGTGAATGGTTGAGTCTTCCATTCCAATTGCTATGATGTTATTATCTTGAGGATGAAAAGCAAGGAAAGTTGAGGCCGGTGGAGGTGGCATAAAAGTAGTCATTACCTGTGAATCAACATATTTTCGAACCAAATACATACTTTGTTAATGGTAAAAAAATTCACAACACCTATAAAAATCATTGTAATACACACATATTTGTGTCATATTGCTATTAATTTACCTTAAAAGTCATCATATTGAACAATGAAACTTTTCCCCCACAGGCAGACATTACATAGGAATCATTCTTTGAGAGTGCTACGCATGGAACTGCCTCTTCAGAATTCTCTGGGACATCATTAGTCATAACAAGACCGCTGTTTGGTAGCCAATGTTGTGGAACAACACTGGCAGTGGCCTACAACCAAAGAAGGAGTCAGAAATCTTTTCAAGGTAATTTGCCACAAGTATTCTGCACAAACTATGCACATATAATCATATAGTACATACGAAAATGTACATGTGTTCCTTTTGCAGCTTAACTGGGACTTAGATGCAACAAGTACATTTATGTTTAGATATTTATAGGTAAAGTCCATCACCTTCCCACTTGGGTTTTGTTCATTACGGCTCCACTTCCATAGCTTCTGGACTCCATTTAAACCAAGTGCAAGAATGCCCATACCAGAATTCGTGTAAAGAAGTCGAGCAACCTTAAAACAAATGAGGCCTTGATGGCATGAGATCTATTATATCCAGATATGAAATTAAAATCAATAAACAAGTGAGAAATAAGATCAATAAATAACCTTGTTAGAAGGATCTGTGCTATCTGGCATGGTAACTGCTCGACACTGAACAGCTTCAACGATTTCAACAAGTTCCCAAGTTTTGGTTTTATCAGATACATCATCTAAACTTCTTTGCCTTTCTATGCTTCTACTCATTGGATCTAATCCATTCTACAACAAACAAACAATTATCAGAATTAAATGTAAATACAACAAAATTATTGAATACCCTAGAAGACAACTTAATTAAATAGTAACATTCAACTATGGCTATCACATCTCTTCACTAAAAGGCAATAGCTGTAGATTTGGTCCTTGGACCACCAAATGGCATCTCCTACCCTGTACATGGGTGAAGTTTGAAGTCATGGGCTCAAGGGTTCAATCTATCAAAAAAGAAAAAAAAAACTGTACTACAACGAATATTTCAAGCCCATTCCAGCCAACCAATAAGTCTTTGCTGTTATTAATTTAAATTTCAGAAGAGACCCAAGCTTTGACTTAAGTCATTAATATTTTCCGGAAAAAAAAAAAAAAGGTCGTTAATATGGCATACAAGGATGGAAGTAGGCCTGGCAGGAGAGCTTCTGTCTACACGTTCCACTTTAGTAATGACTGGATTGATGTTTCCAACCATTGCAGAACTAGATACCTGATCCATGAACATGCAACAAACCAAGTTCTGAGCAAAACTACATCAAGCAATTTTTTTCTTTTGGGAGGGGGGGCAGGGATGTGGGTGGAAGATAACAACCTTCATCTCGGTAGGCGCTCTGGATGATTCGTAAGATCGAACTTCAATTGCTCTCAAGGTTCTGAGACCATCTGGATTTGCAAGAATCTTGAACCCATTGTCTGCTGTAGTAACAACAAGCAGATTTCCCTCCTTATTGAATCTCAAGCGAGGAACACCCTGCAGTTATCCCAATGACAACGTCAAAGAATGGACTTAAAAACAAATGTTCTAATGAAAACTATGAACAATACTTACGGGAAGCCCACCGTCCGCATCTATACTAGTAATAACATTATTACTGTCCATATCCCAAAACTTTATCTGGTTATCTTCACCAGCAGCCAAAAAGTGATTTCGTGTAGTGTCAAATTGCACAACACCAGTAGACTTCTTTCTAAACCCAGAATATGACCTCTTTATTGCTCCTTCACTCTCATTCCATTCAACTAGGAAAGAGTCCCCATCTTTACTCGTCCCACAAGAGAATAATCTGAGATTTGGGAGAGGACAGACATAACTCATATATCAGTTATGATAAACCCACAAATAAAAAAGGCTAATATACTACCTTTACAATGTTGCTTTTTATTTACTTACCTGCTTCCATCAGCACTGTAGAGCATTCTGGTGCACCACTGTCCAGGAGCATCGTAGTCAACCCTGGAGCCCACATTGTCGTACAACCAAGCCTTAATTTTCCCATCAATAGCTGTTGAAAATATAAACTGCAAAGATATGGACAGAGACCAAGACATGAAGGGGGTGCATCAAATTTCAAATTTGAGCAGTAGTATCATTTTCTCAGTCTTGTTTAGTTCTAATAATAATATAGACAGAATTCAAACATGGAACAAAATCAAAATTAGAACACTTTTATTCCACTATCTTTCATGCTGTATACCCTGTAAGGGATTCACTATAAGTGGTTGTAACAAAGTTGGCTTCTGCCATTCTGGACTCTATAGCAATATCAATGTACCACCAGTATTTCCTCAAACAATCACCAGTATAGCAGTCAGTTGTATTATTGAAAATAAGAAAAAATTAAGCTCAACCCCTAAAAAATGCTCTCTTGTACTTTGCATGATATCATAATTTATATCCAAACTTTGACAGATGATGCGTCTTACCTGAATATTCTCCTTGTGGTGAGGACAAATAGAATAAACAGGTGCTTCATGACCTTCAAAGTTAAAAAGCTTTCTTCCAGACAAATCCCAAACCTGTTGAATTTCTTAAAATTTCAGAGAAAAGGAAAAACTCATCAAGCTAACAAAAATAAATTCACTAACTGTTTTTTCTTTCCCTTACCTTTATTAACTTATCATCTCCACAAGTTACAACACACATTTGCTTGTTTGGGTGTGAGAATGCTAAGTCATTCACAGCACCAATATGAGCATCAATCTGCAAGAAAGCAGAGTGCAAACATCAGTCTGCTGTTGCAAATAATGATGTTTGATAAATATAAAAAAATGAATGAAAACATGCCTCCCATTGCTGGCGTAGATCATTAGGCCCCTGGTAGGCATACAAATGTATCAAATGTTTTGTAAATGCAACCCCTGCAACAACAGAAGCACTTTAGAGAAGCACAAATATGCACCCAATTGATGCTAGATTTATTTCACTGGACATACCAATCAAATTTCCATCAGGACTCCATGAAACACGGTTGACAGATATTGATGAATCCTTGACAATAGCAGCCTGTAAAGGAATCTCAATTACTAACATCCATCATGTAATTGATTCAAATTCTTTGAGTAGCAGGTAGGAATTTATAAGCAGAAACAACAAATGAAACAATATAATCTAAACAACCTCTTAAAGTTTGGAAAAACATTCATTGAGTAATATTTATATAGTAGTAGTGTTGTAATTTATATCGTAACATTCATGGAGTAATATTTATATAAATTGAGTAAAATTTATATAGTAATAGTGGTAGTGACAGAACTGATGGTTGCCAGGGGAGAAAGGCAACCCAAGAATGATAAGAAGAGACAAACTCCTCATAACCTGGGTGAACAGAGCATGAGAGTTGAGAGGAAAGGATTCAGGTAATATCAACCCAAAAGGTCTAAACAAAGCTTTGTTAATTTCAGTGGTAAAAGTACTTTCCAAAATTAATAATACAAACCCTATGAAATAGCCAAACTAATGTTGTTAATTAAAAAAAAAACCCAAAAAAAATTTCTCATTGGACAAAGATTGGAAGAGGGGGGAAAGAGTCGTATAAGGTTGAAAACTAAAAGAAAAGTGGCACTCAAATCATCTCGATTTATCTTTGTTGATCAAGCAGTAAATGTAGCAATGGCTGAAATAGTTGTGATCACCCCTCCCCCCCCTCCCCCCCCCCCCCCCCAAAAAAAAAAAAAAAAAAAAAAAAAGAAAGGCCAAATTTCAAGCCTCATTGAGCACCTATTTTGAGAAAAACTAGATTTAAGTAGAAGACCGAATAATTTATATATATCTTGAATTCAAAAGTAGTAGTAGCAGCAGAGATAATAGTAAGGCTTGGAGCAGCAGCGATTGTCATACTGGGGCTAAGAGTACATGCAACAGAAGCAGCAGTGGTAACATTAACAGCACCAGTATATGCACTAGCAGCATCATTAAGTAAGCACTTAATAATAGCATTAGCCAAAAGTTCAGATAAGTTTATCCTGATCAGAGTCATGGGGGTAAAAGTATTAGCCTTGTACATATATAGTCCAGCCATCATCAAGGTCAGTACTTGGAAAAAAAAAAAAAAGGTGATGTTTAGGGCACTCACAAACCACATGCTAAAAAAGGAAATCAAGAATCTAAGTTTATACATATTGATTTGATGATGAGATATAGACCTGAAATGGCACAGAACAAGCAGCGATATCACATATCTTGAATGGCTTCAATACCAGTTTCTCTTGCAGTCCAACTTCCCATAGTGCAATTTCACCATTGCTGCAACCAACTACTCAAAACATATATATTAAGTCAGATAGGGGATTGAACCTATATCAAAACTAATTGATAAAAGCAGGGCTCCAAATTTATATTCACTTGACGTACGAATTTTCAGAGCTGTTAACATTTATGTTTTTGAAGAATGGTGATTAACATCTTACCAGCAAGTAATGTCTGATGAGAAGGATGAAAATCCATGCTTGTCACAGTCGACCCCTGATGGATGTTACGAGCTACAATTCTTGGCAGGTCATCAAGTGACCGGGAAACTTGTTGGAGGGGAGCCGGATACGTGACCTGAATGCACAAAAAGTTTAAGAAACCAACCTTAAAATTGAATTTAATAAGAAAAGAAAAAAACTATTAATTGGTTAGGTTAGTTAAATTGGCGAAGCTCAACATAAGACTGCACCTAATTAAAATTTTCAAATTCAAAAGAGACTAGTAGTTAATCTGTTAAAGTATATATCATTTTATTTTTTTTAGAGAAAAGAAAAAAGTCATTTAACATTTTAGTACTTCCTTCAATCAATTCAAAACTGCATTGGTTAATGATTCTGAATATACGAACTGAAATCCATAGCTCTTACTTTATTGAGTTAAGTTATGGGCTGTGTCTGTCTTTTTGATTGACTTAAAAATTAGAAGCAATGAAAATATTCAGAAGCACGACCACAATACCCATAAAAAGCATCCAAAACTACATATAAACAAATTCAAGCCACTTATAACAATACCTCATCAACCGATTGTGCAGTCCGCAGACGTTTGATTAGTTGCTCATGCTCAGAGCTTTGATAATCCATCATTCCAAGAGCATTTGAAGATGGTCTTGGATGCTTCAAACCGGAAACTATTAAGAGGAAAAGTAAACGACGTGAGACCAATGGAGAAATGCAAAGAACTTAAACTAGGTTCTGTTGTCTGATCATCCAAAAAAAGATGCACAGTTGCAGAACTGTTTGTATCAAATGCAGGACAAAAAATAAGTTGATCAAGAACCCAAATACCCAATCTACCCCAACTCAAAAGACAGAGGAGCTAGAGGGAGATCCAAATAAGTCGAAACTACTTCAATAATTGACATTGTGTTCCAAAATTAAGAACTTGGCAACAAGCATTATTAAGAATTAGATGAAAATTGGTATACCCAATATCTTAATTATCAGCATATTTGCAAGTGCTATAATGGTAGCTCCAATGACAATGAAGACATTACCTTGATTGGTTGGAACAGATAATGATGAAGCGGCACCAACAGCTGATTGAACAGATGAGGAAGGATTGGCATTTGCCATCCATCCTGCTAAAGCATTAGCATTGGCAGATGCTGCAGCTGGTGGAAAAGGCTACACATAAATAACAAGACAAAAGGCATCCCATGGTTAGAACCAGAAAACAGAGGTCATTAAAATTGATAATTTAGAGCCATTTGGAAAGCTATGATCATACCCCAGCATGTGCTCCAAGAGGAACATAAATTGAAGGCTTTGCAACAGCTGTAACTGGAAGATTGACTGGAGTAGGTGCACGTGCCCCATTTGCAGGAGAACATGCATGGTCCGTGAACAAGGTCTTGATGTCAGGATTTGGCCTTGGGTTCTTGCACAGCTGGTGCTGCCAATTTAAGCTGCAGAAACCATAAATGAACACTTCAGGACCCAAAAATACATATTAATCAGACTCAATGCCACAAACCACTAACTAATACACACAAACATGTATACATACATACATCCATATGTGTGCAGGTGCGGAACTACTCATTGCTTTACAAAAATATTGAAATAAGTTCTTTTAATAGCTTTACAAAAATAATGAAAATTTTAATTTTGGGGCTTTGGCCCCCCTAATAATTGTGAGCTCCTCTCTCAAAGAAAAAAAAAGTTAGATCTTTTAATTCAAATACTCAATAACATTTGAACTTTTAAGGAAGCAAAAACTATCTTACAAAAGTTATAGGCATATTATAAAATAGGAAAATTTTCTAATTTACATAAATATTTTTAGTATAAAGTTAAATCCTAAAAATTCTCAATATTGTATGACATTACTCATTGAAATTTATATAATCTTATACGAGTATATTAAAATTTCAAAAGTGAAATTGAATAAAGAACTTTTGAGTGATGTTACTTTTTTAAGTATTTACATAGGTTGTTTCATTTCCCATAAAATCTAAAAAAATTCGATGACATTTTTTAATTAAATACATAGGTGTATATATATATATTTTTTATGAAAATACATAGATACCTATATGCATATTTACTCACATACATATAGGAAAGACATAGATACTTTCATATAATATAAGACAACCAATATCATTGGTTGGCAACAATTATTGTATCCATCTTGCCTCAAAATACCATAATATAGGGATGACTACTAAAATTCATTAATGTGAGCATAATAAGACAACCAATATCATTAATTGGCAACAGTTATTGTATCCATCTTTCCTCATATACAGGAATTATATAGATGACTACTAAAATTCATTAATGTGAGCATAAAAAAAAAAATCACCTTTGATTGATAAGAGTACGCAAGCGAGACGCCTTCAGAGAGGGAAAAACAAGCTTCTCTCGAAACAGAGGATTTGCTTCTATAAGTTTTTTAAGCTCTACCAACATAATGCTTCGAGCCGATTTAGTATCACCATACTTCGATAACTGCTCGTTTTCCCTGCATTAACCAAAACCCAATTTCAATACATCTCAATTTCCTTTTCTTTTTCCTTTTTTTGCAAAAACCACGAAATCAATTTATAGAAATTACCTGAAGTTTTCAAGAGTCAAAAGCTGAGTAATTTCTTTGAACAATTCTTCATTAAATGTAGAGAAAACTTTCAAATCCTTCACTAATATCTCTACAGCCTTTGCTCTATCATTCCTGAACACAATCTCATAATTTAATTCTCAATCCAAAAACAAAACCAAACCCAAAAAAATAGAAAGAAAGATAAATAGAACTACCTGTCAAGAGCTTCAAGATACTTCTGCTTTCGAATCTCAAAGAAAATCTTCATGGAGTAACGGTTATCATCAACTTTGGTATAACCAGATAGGTACTTCTCAACCTCATCCCACTCTCCAGCCAAAGCTTTCTCTTCAAAGTACTTCATATTGAACAAGAACCCAGACTCTTGCTCCAGCCTAAAACCCATAAACGACATGCCGTTTTCAAAACCCAAAAACACAAAAAACACAAAGCCCAGAAAAACAAAAAACAAAAAACGTAAGACTTACCTATGCACAGTCTCCTTGAATTTCTCTTCCTCGAGAAATTGAAGAATCAGAAACACCAATTCTCTACTCAAAGACGACATCTTTACCCACCAAGAACGTGTTCTGAAATCGGAATTAGGGTTTGGTAGTAGTAGTGGTGGTGAAAAACGACGGCGTTTCTGGGTTTTTATAGTATGGTGGAAATAATGGTCGTACTTGATGGACTGGTTTCTAGGGTTTGTTGTATTTCCATGCTTTGATTTTTGTGTAGAAGAAGAAAAAAAAGTTGCTAATGAGGGATTTCTATATATATATTTATATATATATAGAAATAGAGAAAGAGAAAGAGAGATACGACTTGTTCTTCTTTCTTTTTCTTTCTCTCTCTCTATCTCACTTTCTTCGATGCGGTTTGCAGGGTTTCAGTTTTTTCTTTTACACACACCGACGTATCAGTTATAGTTATCAGGGCTTATTCTACGAGGTTGATAAGTAGTACTACTTATCGATTCATGAAAGTGCATGAAAGAATTAGTTGGAGGGTTTTATTCAGTGGTTCTCGGGAGTCGGTACGAACTAAACCAGTAGTTGTTATGGGCGGGTGCTTTTGTTAGGGAATAGTGTTTAATAAAGTTATAGACAAAATAACTGGTCGGTATAAATGAGAAATAATAAAAATCAAGACAATTCATAATTCTTTTAAGACATTGTCTAATTTGCATAAAAATTGTTTAAAAGAAATCAAATTTTAGTTCAATTAGAATTTGTTTAGTATAGGTTTCTTTTATTAAAGAAAAAAAAAAAAATAAGAGGTTATGATTTAAACCTATTAACAAAACCTTTTTTTTTTTTTTTTTAAAGCTTATCTAGCAAAGTTATAATAAGTAAATAACAAGTTAAAATAATAAAATAATACATGAAAAAATTAATGTAGTCTTTCAAAATGACAATATTAGAATAAGTCACATGGTTTGATTTGTTACTTTTGAAACTAGAGTAATGCTACAAGTATAATGTTCTCACAACATTATCTAGATGTTAATTTGTTATTAGTTTTCACATGATTTTTGAGGAGTACCTCAACTGGTCTAGCCTAAAGTGTGCTCTCCAATGATCATTAGTTCAAGGTGTGCACAAGTTGACCCGGACATCTAAAATCAGGAAAAAAAAAATCACATGAACTTACCACTTACACTATTTCATTACTTACTATTTAAAACTTTTCACCTAAATAATGTTGTGAAAATGTTGTATCTTTAATATTATTGTTAAAACTATAATGCTCAATTAGTTACACTCTTACATTATAAGGTTCAAAATGCATTGATTGTTGAGTGTTTAATGCACCATTTATCAAATTCCCTATCAAAACTTTATTGCAATTTTTTTTTATAAAAGAAAACGTATAAAAGTATTGGTTAAAGAAAGTGAATTATTGAATTTTTTTTTTTTTCGTTTGAAAAGTACATTACATATTATAATTAAATATTTAACAATACCTATTTATCAAATTTATAACAAATTTGTAATATGGACACTTATTGATTAACCAAAATATTCCTTAAATAATACCAATGACCACACTCATTACTTTTTTATTTTCTTTTCATTTTTTGGCTACAATAAATTAGGTGGATCTTGTTCCGGGATTCGAGCCATTGCTTTTTGAAGTTAGTGAAAGGAATACTGAAAACTTCAAGATTTTGTAATGCAAACGTGGCGAGGAATTAGTGGACACAGGACAATGTGAAAAAAGCCAGAATGGAGTAGAGAAGCGTAGCTCCTAGGAAAAGCATATTTGTTACGGAATCGAAGCCGAAACTCAACTAGATTGAATATACCTGTTTGACGTCCACCACATGCTGTATAACTTTGTCGCACCACATGCTGTAACTTTGTCGTGTCTGTGAACGTGTCGTTGTCAGACTTCTCCGCTTAGATCTCCTTCGACTCTTCGACTGTCTCGTGATATGTTTACATTTTCTCGCGCAGAAGAAAACGATATGCCGTAATAACAACCTTAAATAAAGGCACTGCCACTAGAAAGAGAAACGGGTTTCCGCAATGGGAAACGACAAAACCAGGCTTTTGTTATGACTAAAACCTAAACGAAACGACATGCAAAGTTGTATCGATTGATTTGATACCACTCCCAAAAAATAATTTACCCAAACAAATATATACCATTAACCACTAATGGATATGGTTTGTGTACGTGTGGCATCCATTGTTTAGTAGATGGTCAATGAGCTTATGACATGTGTCTTCACCAATGAAATAAGTCTTGTAATCCTTCAAAATGACCCAACAGTAAATACCATATGAATAAAAAAAAAAAAAAAACTAACCAATTAAATTGATTTGCAAAACCCATAGCCCACTATACAAAGTTGAAATTTCGATATGGATAGTAGGGTCTTAATTATTAAACGATTCTGAGTTATGTTAAGGTGTTTAACTAGTAGGATCAAAGTATGATTTATATACAAATCATGCACATGGTCATAATTTTGATATATAGTATGGCCAATTGTTTGGACATCTGAGCTTAACTTAAGAAGAAGCAAAAAACATTACGAACTACAACATTTTACTTTGACATATTTTCAATTTAGTTATCATTTCAAACTTTTAACTTATGTTTGTTTTCAATGTAATTACTCCATTCAGTCTACATCGGTAAGTCCACGCAAAACAGTCTCAATTTGAAAAGTTACTAAAACTAACAAACACTACAAAATAATTACACTGAAAACATATTAAAGTTAAAGGATATGAATTAAGAAATGGAACTTAAACGATTAAATTGAAAATGTGTCAAAATTAAAAGGTGCCAAAAAAAAAAAAAAAATGTAACAAACCCATCACTTTTCCAAGATAGATCCCTAACTCTAATTGACATCTTATATGTTATATAGTAGAATCTAACGATTTTTTGTTTGACTAAGGAAAAAAAAAAAAAAAAAAACACCATTCCAATCTTATATAGCATATCGATTTTAACAACCATGCATGCCACCGAATCAACCCAAGCTAGTGTTTAGTGAGGATAATGTGTATGTTTAGTACCTATGGCTCCAAACGTCTCAAAAATGAATGTCACTAGTCATCCTATGATACACTCTCATTACCTTAGAGCCATTCTAGTTGGCTATTATTATTGCCAATCAATATTAGTCAATAGACTCATATTGGGAATTTGGCCCAGTGATGCACTCCTCATTTTCCACCCAGTCGAGTATGGATTTGATCTTTTTCCTCCTCATATATATGTGTGTAATGAGACCTATTATAGTGTGAGATTAGTGCATAAAAGCAAGTCATAGGCATCAAAGGCCACAATAGAGTATTTATTTGTCCCAAATCAACAACAATACTCTCTCCTACCAACATTATGTTTGGGAGTTTTTAAGAGAGTCGAATTGATAATTTAAAAAAGAATAAAATATAATGAAACATGATTTATTTTCTCTACTATGTATGAGAGTTTATAAAATGATGAATGTAAATGAAATGCATAGATAGTTTTACTATTATACCATTCACATTTTCCCCTTAAAATAGGGATAGAATTAATATTTCACATCCATTTCATTAAAGGAGTACGTGTTTCTGATACTTTTGGGAGTATTGCTTAAGAGAGAAAGAAATAAATGGACATTCCCTTATAACCATTCCACTCATTTTTATTCAACTTTCAAACCAAGGAATGGATGACGTACTCTTTAAAAAATATTTTCCAATTCATTATAGTCCATTCCTTTCCCCATCCCAAACAAATCATAATAGAAAGCTACCGAGATAGTTAAGATCTATGTGCATAGACTGATTGGCTAGTTTGATGTTACTGGTTGCAATCGGTTCATTAAAAAAGCAGTGTTAATAGTGAGTTTATGAAAAAGTTATTTTGTTTTAATCACAACCTATCAATTACCAACTAAACAAATTATGAAAAATATTATGAAAATAATCATATTGCATAAAGTAGCAAAAAAAAAAAAGCATCCCTCCCTCCATATTCCCCATGTCCTTCCAAAACTCTAATATTTTAATTTTGGATACAATTTAGCTACAAACCAAACTTTGTTCTTTAATTTTTAACATGTTTCATTTAAAAGTTTAATTTTTATTTATTTATTTAAACATGATGTTAACCTTGCTTTTTTCATCTAAGACTCATGAAAATAATATACAAGTGAAAAAAAAAAAAAAAACTAACAATCCTGTAATAGGACACATAAGAATCTATACTATAATGTAAAATCGAAACTTTTTGACTTTTGGTTGACCTCATAATGTTGCGCCACATAAGCTTTTGAGTTTTCACAATTTTACACCTCATTATTTTAATATATATATTTTTAATTGAATTTAAATTTTATTCTATAATTAAACATCTCATTAGAATCTTGACATATTATATTTTCTTTAATAGAAATAATATATTATTCCATATATATAAACACAATCATAATAAATGCCTAATACTATAATATATTTTATATATAAACACAATAATAATAAATGTCTTTTAATAATTATCAATTTTCATATCTATACTATAATGTAAAACCGAAGCTTTTTGACTTTTGGTTGACCTCATAATATTGCGCCACATAAGCTTTTGAGTTCTCGCAATTTTACACCTCATTATTTTAATATATATATATATTTTAATTGAATTTAAATTTTATTCTATAATTAAACATCTCATTAGAATCTTGACATATTATATTTTCTTTAATAGAAATAATATATTATTCATATATATAAACACAATCCTATAAATGCCTAATACTATAATATATTTTATATATAAACACAATAATAATAAATGTCTTTTAATAATTATCAATTTTCATATTTAGATAAAATATAAAAGACAATAAAAATTATAGTTAGACCAATAATTTTCTAGATTTAATTTTAATTCATTTTCCGTGTATCACACGAGTTTACGACTAGTTTAAATAAAATATAAAAGACAATAAAAATCATAGTTAGACGAATCATTTTTTAAATTTAATTTTAATTTATTTTCTGTGCATCGTACGGGTTTGCAACTAGTAAACAAGTAAACGTGAAGCATTGAAATGAGAGACAAAATTTGTGACAATTTAAATGAAACTTTTTTTATTTTTAATTATTTTTTTAGAATTTTGATGTTTAAATTAAAGATTTTTTAAAAGTATTTTACAAAAAAAAAAAAACCACGTGTACACACACATACATGATTGATGATACACCGCTAGTTCTAAAACCCTAAACCCCCAAAACCCAAACAACACACAGAAAAGACCTACGCTTCAGCCAGAGCTACACTCCCACTGCAATGGCGCCGAAGAACCTGCAGAGCGACAAGACCAAAAAGCGAAAGCAACTTCCAGGAGCTAAGTCCGAAGCGCCGGACCGCTCCACCTCCAAAAAGCCCAAACTCCTCGCCCCGAAACCGCGCTCCGACAAACCCTTCAAACATCCGAAATCGAAGTTCCAGAAATCGGAAGCTGATACGGTGAACAAAGCTCCGTTGACGAAGCGTGAGCGTCGTATCAATGCCAAGGTCGATCCCTCTTTCTGTTTTTCTAAACCAGAACTTAAGGGAAAATGAATATAAAGATGATTTTTTTGTAGGGTTGTTAATTGCATGTATTTTGTTACTAAAATAGCACATGAATTTACTGTTTATAATGATTTTGATGTAATTTGGTGAATGGGTTTTGAACTTGGACTGTTAAAGTTTGTGTTTTTATTGGGGGGTTCTCATTTTGTTGGGTGTTATTGTGTATTGCAGGAACTGACTGAAGCTAGGAAGAAGAGGAGGAAGGCATATTACACACTTGAGCATGTGGGTATTGTTTACTTGGTTATATATATATAATGGGTCATAATGAATTTTTGTTTATTAAATTAATATAAACTTTGTTGTAGCATAGATGATTGCAAAGAATTGAACTTAATTTCTTTTGGCCAATGAGCTGTAGCTTGAATAGTTTTTCCTTCTCCTACCCAAGAATGGGTGGAGGGAGGGATGTGGTGGGGTCATATCCAGTGTATGTGTAACTCACCAATAAAAAATTAAACTTTATTTTATATGGGATGATTTTCGTTCAATTTTTCATATGCATATATATGCATGAGAATGTGTATAATTTTTCACATTATATATATTCTGCAAATTTATTTAGTTTGATACCGAAGCTGCATTGGGGGGGGGGGGGGGGGGTGTTGACAATTGTACCGGTGAAAGTATTATAACATGTGTTTCTTTTTCAGTGTTTGATAACGGAGTTTGGCTAAGGCATGTTTAGAAACCGATTTGCTGAGCTCATCTCTCTCTTCCTATCTCTTTCCTTTTTAATTTTCTAGGAACTTGCATCTCTATGGGAAAAGATGAGGCATCGCAATATTGCAAAAGAAAACAGATCCAAGTATGTATTTTGTTACATTTTACAAGTACTAAAAGCGTGAATCTTCCTTTGTCTTTTATCAATCTTTTTTTTTTTTTTTTTTTTTTTGAACTTTTTGTTTCTGTTTCTATTATATTAAGGTTGGTAAGTGAAGCTATTCAAAAGATGAAGGGAAAAATTCCTGAAATCGCAGGATCCCATATTTCTTCACGTGTTCTGCAGGTATCTTTTTGGCTTTTTCTTTGCAATGGCGTTGAGTTTCAAACTCATTTTTTAATTGGAGTTGCCTGTTGTTAATCTGTTTCTTTTACCATAGACTTGTGTAAAGTACTGTTCACAAGCTGAAAAGGATGTAATATTTGAAGAGCTTCAGCCACAGTTTCTTACTCTAGCGTGCAACACTTATGCAGTTCATCTGGTGAAGAAAATGCTTGACAATGGTATGGGTTAGCTTGACAAATCAATTTAGAAACTGGACAGGAATTGTTCATTTGCGTTTTATTTGCCACTAGACCTCAATTTTTCTTGCCATATGTTAAATTACTCTATTTTCTTTTTGCAGCCTCCAAAAAACAGCTGGCAGGGTTTGTCTCATCCCTCCATGGGCGTGTGGCTTCTCTTCTTCGCCATATGGTTGGATCAGTTGGTATGTTTTAATATTTTGGTTCCAGTTGTTATCTTTTCTTGGGTTTTCTTCCTGGTACTTGGATTATCAAGAGTGGAAACGGCCAAGGTTATAGCTAGAAATATTGTCATCTTTAATTCCTTTGTAATCACCCAAGTTTTGCTTGATTTGAATTATGTATGTTCTTGCTCTCTCTCTCTCTCTTTTTTTTTTTTTTATTGTGAGTTACACACACACTCAATGGTCTTGAATCCACGACCTCACCCTCCACCTAGCACTTGCAAGGAGAGGAGGTGCCAGTTGAGTTAGAGTTAGAGCTCATTGGCTTGTATATGTTATCATTTTGTGATTACTCGATCACTTAATAAAGGATATAAGCTTCTTCTTCTTCTTCTTCTTCTCTCTCTCTCTCTCTCTCTCCCTGCAACATAGAATGATATCGTTTAATATTTGGGTGAGTCCCACTGGACTCTTTTGCTTGTAGTTTAGGACGATGCTTGGGTTTTGATTATTGCTACATGTTTAGGGTGAGTAGGGAGTTTTAGACCCATAAAGGGGAAGGAGTAAAAGTGTCAAGACCCTTGTAGCTAAGTGACATTGCCTCCTCTCCCTTATGAGGAGAGCCAGGGTTCAATTCCCCCTCCCACATTATTGTAACTATCGTAGTATAAAAATAATGGGGAAAGATTAGAAGTATATTCATCATTTGCTTGTGGCATCAGCACTGTTTATTAATTTTTTTCCATATAGTTGACATAATTCTAGAAGATGATGTCAATATATGTATTCCCAGTAGGTAGTCATTTACATTTTCTCAAACTCCAGAGGTGTTTAAGGTTCTAAATATTTCTGTTCTAAATTGTTTTTTTTTTTTTTTTTGGGCAGTTGTTGAGCATGCATACAGGTTAGCAAATGCAGCACAAAAGCAGGAACTTCTAATAGAACTATATTCTACAGAGCTTCAGTTGTTTAAGGACCTGGTCTCACTGAAAGAGAGCAAGTAAATTTTTAGCCTTTCTTTTTTCCCTTCAATCTTTGCCATTGGGTGGATGTTGGGTTTACATTTTCTGATGACCCCTTTTTTTTTTGTTTTATAATTTTTATTATTTAAATAAATCTCTGCAATATTTACCCTTCTCTAGCATCTATATATTCATCAAAGTGACGTGTTCAACATTGTGCACTACAATCTAGCAACCAAATAATCTCTTATAGCGTATTTGGCAATTGCAGCACCAGAAAGTGAATTTTTGAGTTCTATTGTTTCGTTTCAAAATATTCCTTTTCAGATCTCTGGATAGTGGACAAAATTGGTTTGGAGGAAAGTTCCTCCAACTTAATTAATATATGTCAATTCAAATGAGTATCCACATGTACTTTTAGTCATAAGACTTATTCAGTTATTTGATAGTCATGTGACTTGGTTAGATGACTTGATGGATCATCTAAAATAATACATGTAGTAATTTGAATTGCCATGTAATGGATTGCAGTAGTATACCCTCTGTATTTGTTTTTATGACATAGAAGTGACAAAAATATTTAAAAAAAAAAATGTACTTAAATTGAAGATGTTAACTATCATTTTGGGTAATTGGTCAAAATGTTGGTATCTTCACTCATGAAAGCTGGCGACCATGAGAGTTGTTCACCTTTTTACTACACTGGATTCACTTGCACTATGATTTTTTTCTGCCTAGTTTTGGACACCCATCACCTGACTTCCAAAATCATGCTGCTTGTCTTGTTGCTGTAATTTTTTTTCTTCATAATTTATATTTCAGGTTAGTAGATGTAATCTCGAAGCTAAGCCTACAGAAAGGTCCAGTCTTACGATACATGACTTCAGTTATTCAACCAATTCTAGAAAAGGGAATAGTTGACCACTCTATCATACACAGGGTGTTAATAGAGTACTTCAGCATAGCTGATCAGGTGTTTTTTGAAAATTTCAAGATGCACTATTCATTTTTTAGAACTTATGATAGTTATGCCTGCCTTTTTGGCTTCTTCTGGTAGTTTTTCTTCTGTTTTCTAACTCAAGTTTGTTGAAAGTCCTCTGCCACAGATGTACTCCAACAGTTGTCGGGTCCAGTCCTTGTTCGAATGATCCACACCAGGGATGGATCCAGGATTGCAATGCTCTGTGTCAAGCATGGGAGTGCAAAGGTTTGTCACAATTGATGATTGATCTTTAGAGTTTTTATCTTAATAATGCTTAAAAGGGAAAAGAATCTTGTTATTTCTTCATCTTTCCATACTCTTGAGTTTTGATTGTTGTTGACTTGTGATTTGTTCTTCAATTCTGTCTTTTATTTTAGGAAAGAAAGAAAATTCTCAAAGGAATGGAAAAAGTGAAAAAGGATAAAAATGACCTCATACGCGAGATAGCTCTTGATAATTGTGGTAGTATGGTAAGGACTTCAAACTTCAGTTTTCTGTCAGCTCAATTTTTATTCTTCCGGAAAACCTTACATCTCTAGCTTCCATGCTTTGTCTTCTGACTTATATCTCCTAGATGTCATTAAAAATACATCGGTTAGTGATCTGTTGAATTTTTTTTGTCTGTGGCGTCTTACTAAAACCATTTCCAAAATTTATGTTTAAGTTGTAAATGTTGTCATATTTTGAAATTATATTGACAGTCGTATAGTTAATATGTAGTTTCTCAAAAAGTTCAAATAGTTTAATACACATTTAGAATGGTTTGACTGGTTTTTATTGTAACTTTTAAGCATCCAGTTATTAGAATGGAAAGTGAAAATATGTTGATAAAGGGGTTGTTCACAATGCAAAGTTTTTGAACTAGCAGCTTACTTCCCGGAAAATGCTGTACCAGAAAAACAAGAACTCCAAGTGCTAAATTACTGACCAGGGAAAAAAAACTTAGGATACATGCTTTAACTTAATGTATTTTCTTTCCCCTTCAGATTTATTAGTCTCTACTTATTTAGTTGTAAAAGTAGGACTGGTATTCTGATCATCACTTGCCAACTGGTATTCCCATGAAGTTCCTATCCTTTTTATATGTTTGTGATAATTTCTGTACATTATATTAATTAAATATCTGTTAGATTTTTATGGGAAGCTTCATTCTCTAACTTTGACTTTTCAGGTGCTTGTCTGCATTGCTTCAATTGTTGATGACACAAAGCTAATAACAAAGGTTGAATCTTATTTCAATCTTGTCATAAATAGTTGTTGTGCATATCTAATGCAATATAACTTCTCCTGTTACAGGTTGTGATTCGCGATATTAAGAAGATTTTAAAGGAGCTTGTTTTGGATAAGGTTTATAGTTTATACCCTTTTTGCTCTTTTTACGTGTTTTGAAATATAGTCTTAACATAGCATGATCAATTAATATGGATGGTCTAATGAGCATGTAATTAAACGTGGCCCATAGCCTTTTCTTGTGTAAAATAATCCTGATTCTTGGAGTGCACACTAGACTCTTATTTATCGCACAAGACTTATTTATCTTGGATAATGTAATTTGCTTGTGTATTATTTTTCTTTTGGAAATAATTGCAGAATGTACTTAGAGATTGATCTACAAACTTAACTTATGTCTTTTGACCTTTTATATGGTTGTTTGGTTTTGACTTTACTCTTTATAAATCTGTATCACTAAGTGATTCTATTGATCATTTGTAAATTAGAACGGAAGGCGTCTGTTACTGCAGCTACTTCATCCAAATTGTTCACGCTATTTCAGTCCTGATGATCTGACTTCTCTCAATTTTTCTATTCCTTCTCTCAGTGCCAAGGTGATTTTGAAGCTGTTTATGTTTTGTAGAACATGGTGATGCATCTATATTGGATCTAACTCTGTTATATTGCCCACTGTTAGGGTGAGTCAGAAGCAAAATCTTCAAAGGTTGAAGAATCTAATAACAAGGATACCAAGGATGACCCAGAAGTGACTGTAGCGGAGGGCAATGAAAATACTTCTTCTGGTGACGATGTAGTTGAGGGAGGAAAAAAAGATCCTTTCTTAAGGAGGCAAGAGCTGTTGGTCAATAGTGGTCTCGCTGAGGTGCGTTGCTTTACTTTCTGGATCCTTTACTTGCATTTCATTTTCATTTGACTTTTCAATTTAAATATGCATCATTGTTTCTTTTTCTAATATTTGTGTTAATTAATTAAGACATATTGCATGTAATGCTTAATATAACGTAGTCATTATTGATGAGATTTTGAACCTCAAACGATTTAGATCTAAAGTTAACTTAACTACATGATAATCCGCCTCAAGTACCGACCAACATTTCTGGAAGAAAGCCATAGTGAAGCCATCTGGACCAGGAGCCTTATCTCCCTGCAAATCCTTAACCACCTGAAGGACCTCTTCCTTATCAAACTGCCGCTCTAAAACAGCGCTCTCATTCTCAGTGATCATCTCAAACTCTACCCCATCCACCGTAGGTCTCCAAGTCTCAGCCTCCTGATAAAGAGATTCATAAAAATGAACCACTTTCTCCCGAATCTCAGATTCCTCTTCAAAAACCACACCATCAACTTCCACCTTATCCATATAATTATATCTCCGGTGAGAGTTCGCCATCTTATGAAAGAACTTAGTGTTGTTATCCCCTTCCTTTAACCACAAACTTCTAGACTTCTGCCTCCATGAAACCTCCTCCAATTGAGCCACCCTCTCAAGCTCAGCTTTACACACTTCACGCAGGATGTGTTCTTCAGGAGACAAACTAGAGAGGCTTTCCTTCTCATCATAAGCCTGCAGCTCACACTCCAGCTGCTGCCTCTTAATACCCACATCCCCGAATTCAAGCCTATTCCACTCTTTCAAATCACCCTTCAAAGCCTTCAACTTCTGAGCCAAGACAAAGCTAGGAGTACCACTATAAGAATATCCTGACCACCAATTTTGCACTATATCAACAAATTCCGGGACTTTAAGCCACATATTCTCGAATTTAAATGAACTCTTCCCTCTCGCCATTCCACCAGCTTCCAATAACATCGGATTATGGTCCGAGATAGGCTTAGGCATTAATTTCTGCACTACATCAGGGTAGTGCTCCTCCCAATCAGTAGATACCAGCACCCTATCAATCCTGGACATGGAAGGATTTGCTGCACCATTGCACCAAGAATACATCCCTCCATTTAAAGGTAAATCTATCAAGTTGAACCCATCAATAAAATCCGAGAATTCCTCCATAGCAGGAGTAACTCTAACACAACCCCTCCGTTCACTAGGGAACCTAACCACATTAAAATCACCAAAAATACACCACGGCTGAGACCACTGATTCCGAACTTCCACCAACTCAGCCCAAAGTTCAGATCTGGAGTCATCCCTATTCGGGCCATACACACCCGTACCTACCCATTCAAAACCATCACCTAAACTTTTCCAATGACATGATACAGAAAACATGCCAACCTTGGAATCAATCCTATCAACTACTCGCTTATCCCAGAGTAACAGAACACCCCCAGCTGTATGAGCAGCATCAAGAACTTCCCAACCAGCAAACCGATTCCCCCATATACTGGAAATCATCCTCCCATCCACCTTATCTAACTTTGTTTCCTGCAGACATACAACATCAACTTTCCACTTCCTCAGCCAGTTTTTCAACACCACCCGCTTTTTGGGGTCATTCAGACCCCTCACATTCCAAGTTAATAGTTTTAGCTTCATAAAAAAAAAACACAATACCCAACATTACCTGATACACCTCAAGGATCAGCAACTCACACGCTGCCTACCTGCATAGTTCACAGATGAGACCAGGTTACGAAGTTCACGAGCACCCTTTGTACCCGATACGACCATTTTCCGAGTACCCATTTCACCCTTTTTTATGAATCTAGCAGCTTCAATTCTCCGTAGTAGAGCCAAACACTGCTGTTCATGACTCTCAAGAGGAAAACCCATTAACTCACATATTCCTTTATATTTAATGTTCACCCAAGTAGACCGGTCTAAGTTGTGAGGCTTCCTGGGAGCCACCGAAACGTTTGGTGGTGCTACCACAGCCAACGGTTCACAAATGAGTGGAGCAGTAGGTTCCGTCTCGCATTTGGTCCTTTCGGGCTGAGAGTGATGCTCCATCACCGAAAGTTGAGAGTCTGGGAGGTCTGCCGCCAAATCCACCCGAACCAGAGCCAAGTCCGTCACGAAACTTGGTTCCGGCCTGACCACCTCAGCGCTACCCGGCTCCTCAAAAGCCTCTACCATCGGAGTGATAGGAATCGGAACTTCCACCGACGGCACTCCCGTATCATGATCAACCCCAATCTCATCACCGTCGATCTCCCCATCCTCCAGATCCTCCACATTCGGCTCTGCTGAACATACCTCTCCATTTTGCGTCGCCACCGACGAATCTGACGGCAAGTCAACTCCCTGGCTCTGAGCTCCGGCGATCGGAGAATCCATCCTCACAATCTCTGTAGCCAGCTCCGACTCGCCACCCTCGCTTCTGGTCTCGCAACCCAAGTTTTTTCTCCCGAATACTTCCCCAATCTTTTCCTTCAAAACCATCGGGTTGTGGGTCTTGCAACCCATTTCATTAATTGTCTCGGACTCCACCGCCTCAAAATCTGACATAGCCTCAGATGGAGTCTCCCTAGGCTTAGAGTGTTCGCCCGAAGCTTCTGGAGGACTCAAGTCAAAGGGCTTTGGGCTCTCAGCTGGAGATGTGGGCCGTGAGGTGGGCTTAGTGTCATTCAGTCCAACCCATTCTGTAATCCGAGGGAGCCCATCCCGTTTAGTGATACGGAGCGTTTTGATCTTGGGTGCCCAGTGAAATTTAAATTCACGGGTCGGGCGGAGCTCCTCTTTGGATAACATATCTCGGGCGTTACGGCTAGAATCACTCGCGTTGACAATCTTCAACAGATTCTCTCCCGAAAAATCCTCCCTATGATTACGGAAATCGCGGGAATTTTGCTTACGAGTGAAACGGTTGCCACGCTGGCCATGATCGACCCTATCTGTGGCGGCACCAGCAAACTTTTCTCCCAAAAAATAAGAACGCAGCTCCCGGTCGAAGAGAGTCCAACCAGCGCCGTGTTTTCCTTCCGGTACTCTAACGCCGCCCTGCTGTGAGCCACTGTGGTAGTCACATAGCTCCAGGTATCTGCCGCCACGGTTACTCAAGCAGCTTAACTCTAAAGTTCGGTACCCATCCCTGTAGAACTGGAAAAAACCGACAAGCTTCGCCGCTGGTTTACGGAGAGCCTCTAACTCACCTAATAGCCATTTCAACCCTCTCAACCCAATCCATAATGAACCCCGGTATCGGTTTCGTCGTTCCTTGATATGGTATGGGTCAGACCGCCCCCCCTCGAACTCCAAAGTGAAGGTTTTAGCATCGATTCGGAAGGGTGTATGTGTTTTGGTTATTGTGTGTCGTGGGGGGATATATTCAGGCCGTGGGTTGTTTGGATTGGAGGTAAGTCTTTCAGCATGTGGAAGGGCAGGTTGTGTTTGTTGGTAGGCGTTTGGTGGGGGTGGAGAGTTGGTGGGTAGGGAAACTGTGTAGGGTTGAGGGATGATGTATGGTGGTTGGTTAGAGGCAATAAAGGGAGGTGGTGGCGGGATAAAGAAAGGGTGGGGAGGGGGGGGAGGCAGGGTGGGGGGAGGGAGGTTGATGTGGTAGCGGAGTTTTTCCAATTTCTTCATTCTCATATGGTTCCTAATGCTGCTTCTCCCGACGAGCTACGGTGGAAGCAATGCAAGGATGGGGTTTTTACTTCTCGTTCATATCATTATGCTTTGATTGATAGACGGGGGGTAAGGTTCCCTTGGAAAAGCATATGGCGGGTTAAGGCTCCTCCTAGGGTGGCTATCTTTGTTTGGACTGCCACTTGGGGTCGCATTTTGACTTGTGATAATCTTATGCGGCGTGGGTATATGATGGCAGGGTGGTGTTGTATGTGTTGTTGTGATGGGGAAACTGTGGACCACTTGTTATTGCATTGCAGTGCAGTTCAGAAGCTTTGGAATTATGTCTTCCTTACTTTCCGGGTCCATTGGGTTTTGCCAAGGCAGGTGGCTGATCTGTTGTTTGGATGGCATAACTGGTTTGGTAAGCATCATTCTTACATTTGGAATTTGATTCCATTGTGTCTAATGTGGACGGTGTGGCGGGAGAGGAATTTGAGAACTTTTGAGGATTTGTCTACCTCTCCAGATCAGCTCCTTGGCACCTTTGTGACTTCTTTATTTGATTGGTCTAGGATATGGGGTTTTACTACTGCTGTAACTGTTACTGAGTTTGTTGATTCATGGCACTCAGCTTCTGTTTGATGTTTTCCTTTGTATTGCTGTTTCCATCTTGTGCACACTTTGTGCACTAAATTATCTCTCTTAATAAAATCTTATTACTTATCAAAAAAAAAGACACTAACGTTAGTGGGTAACTTGGATGCTGGAATGCTTGCAGGATCTAATTGATATATGTATCGAGAGTGCAGGAGAACTACTGAGATCAAATTTTGGCAAAGAAGTCATATACGAGGTAGTAAATTTGTTTACTATTGAATCATTATGTTAATGGGGTTCAACCTTTTTCTTTCCTGAAAATTAGGCATGATAAATTTATATGCTGGGAATATCACCTATAAAAAAAAAAAAATATGCTGGGAATATCACTTTCTTAAAAAGATCATATGTTGGTTCTTCTTGAAATAAGCTGCCCTTTCTAAATTTTAAACACCACATCATTGCCTTGGATCAATTCATTCATGCAGGTTGCAACTGGAGGTTCTGATGGCATTCTCCACCCAACATTGGATGACAAGCTGAATGCCCTTCATGAAGAAATTGCATCTCTGGCAGCAAAGTCATCAGAAGAATCGGAAGAGGAGCACATCCTAAAAAATTTCCATTCCAGTCGGACCATTAGAAAACTTGTCTTGGACTGCCCCACATTTGCTTGTACTTTATGGAAGAAAGCTTTGAAAGGAAAGAGTGAGTTGTGGGCCCAAGATCACAGGTTAGGCTACACTTTCTTTCAAATCTCACTCATTAATCTAGCATAAAAAGAGATGTAACTTCTGATTTTAGCTTTTGGGTCCTATTCCTTTGATTGCAGTTCTAAGGTAATTTGTGCATTCTTGGAATCCTCTGATTCTAAGGTACGTAAACTAGCAAAAAAAGAGCTGCAGCCCCTGATAGATGGTGGCATTATCAAAATCCCTGAGACCAAGCAGTCAGCAAATGAAGATTAAATAGGACTTCACCTGTGGTGGATGAGTGAGGTTGTTTGTTGTTACTCAATGGAGCAGAAATAACATCTGGGGCATTGCTGGCCGATTCACATTCGAATCCAACCAAGCAAAGGTTATCTAGGGATTTAATGTAATATAAAGAAAGAGTGTATCTGGAAGAATTTTTTGGACAGATAAAGGTATCTTAAGGCAAAGAGTGAAATTTTGAAATTTTGTATCCCAAGTGTACTGTTAGATTATCTAATGGTTTTTTATGATGAAGAGAATCCCTGATAAAAATCTAAAAAGCAACAAAAATGCCTGGACATTGACAATGAAAAGAAAAGCTACTGATGGTTGGTGCTTTTCCTAACAAAGTTTTCCATCTATCCTTTTGATATTGAAGATGTTGGATTCTGTTGCTTAAAATGCATACAAAGTGATTTACAACAAAATGTTTGTCAGTCAAAATTTTGGCACTTCGAAAATTCAAAACAGGATATTAAAAGATCCTCATAAGACAATAAGTCTTATCACACTGTTTTTTTCCAATGCAACATTACACTGTTTGCTTAAGATTAGGAACGCATACAAGTAGATTTGCTTCTAAGCATTGCAGATTCTGATCTTACTTCAAATATTGGGGTGTCATTATTCCTCCAGCTTCCCGGTTCACATTTCATAATATTCCCTGTCTGCAAGTACCAATAGTTCTCAGGTTTCTTGTAAATTCGAGTCCTAAGATGAGGGTAGCCTTGGAATGAGTAGTCTGATGGATTGAAAATTGGGGATTCTTTCTGGGTTCTTTGGTTGCTTGGGAATAAATAGCTGGGTGGATTGAAGAGAGGGGATTCTTTCCTTGATGTTGCTCTAGTCTTCAAACAGTTCTCTATCACCTTGGCCTCCTCTCTAAGTCTTTCTCTAATGTCTTTCAGGCCTCTCCAAATTTTGTGAGACTTTGACTGGCTTGTATGATTCCACCCCTTGGGTTTTGGAACACTGAAATTTCTATTGGTATAGGGAATTTTATTGCACTCAAGGCAGAAGTTTTTCCATCTCTCCAAATCAAAGGCTCTTCTCTTTGCACTGTCAGAGAGACATGTAGATGCCTGCAGAGTTTTTATTTTATTATTTGATATAAGAATTCTGAAAGGAAAATGCTGATTAAAGACAAAATAAAAAAGAAAACTTTGTTGGCTTCAATGTGATGACAAGACACCATGAGTGCATTGCAAATGAAGACACTCAGCTCATCATACCTAACATGCGGATCCTGTTGGTGCAATGTGGGATCTCTCAAGACAAATTCTGTTGCCAAACTGAATGGTATAATTCCTATTTATGCCTGTCAGGTGGGGCAACCAAATATAATTCCTTGGCTGTAGTAGTTCAGTAATGTTGCATGCGTTCACTATCTATAAACTATCCTAATAATGATTCTCACTGTGGACTCAGCTACCCTTTTTAATAAAACGACAAGGCAAATGTGTTAAACCCCAATTACCCCATTTTCATAATGGGATGTCAGGTATTTTAGTCAGGTGCTCTAAGAGCCTTAGACACCCACATTAGCCCAAAAAAGAAAACATTTTAGCTCATTGTCAATATGTCTAAAAATTATAACAAAGGATGATTGTTTCTGAGTCTAAATTGTAACTCAATATCCAAATTACTAAATGTTTGATTTTGACTAGTTTAACAATCTATTTCAATCTCCAAGCATGTACAAATTTCTCGAGACAGAGAAGATATGGAAAAGAACCAATCTAACCTCTGAGACAAGCTTGAAAGCAGTTTCAGCCTTGGGATGCTTGTTCTTATCTGGATGAAGTTGCAAAGCTGCACAAAAAAGCAATCCTCACAAAACAAGAAAAGTAAAATGCAGATTGCAAAATATAATTCCCATCAATGAAACCAACCCACCAAGCTTATGGTATCGCTTGCGAATAATATCTGTCCCAGAATTTTCTTCCACCTATATATGAAATCCATGAACAAAAAGTTGCTACATCAAATACAAGAGCCTGCTTAAACAATAAGATCAAGAAAGCTCACAAAAAAACATACTCCAAGAACTTGATACCAATCGATGAAATGTGATTTAACCCGGCTGCAATGTTGTCTATGAATGCACGCAATGGAACGTGTTGAAATGAAGCAAATTTGAGTGACTAAGTGAGCTTTGAAATCGGATTCTTGTCCCACTCTAGCCATTAGAGAATAATGTAAGTGAAAATTTAGGAAGAGAATGAGAAAATGTGAAATGGGTTGCAAAGAAAGATTGAATGTGAATATTTTGGTGTGTGGTTTGGTCCTTTTGTTGGTCCTATGAAAGATGCAGTGAAAACAAAGTGGAGCGGTTAAGAAAAAAGAGCAACCTTTGCGGGGAGAGATTTTTTGAAAGTGGATCAGTTGGTGGGAACTGAGAAGAAACCAAGTGAAACTCAGGAGAAGTTAACGTTAATTTTGACACGTGGCATTACATGAGAGGGACTAGAACCATTTGGTCCTTTCGTTTGGTTTAACCTTAAAGGGTTAAACCTTGAATTTAAATCAAAATTTTCAATGAGTCATAAAGCAGCTCATGAATGTGCTTCAATTCTTGTTTTACAATTAAAATCATCATCATTTATGAGCTTGACAAATGTGTTTGCTGATTTTATTTTATTTTTTATTTTTATAATTCGATAGATAGTTAGGAAATGGAGATTTAAATTTTTGATGACTCCATTGGAAACGCATCTCATCTTGAAGTGTTAATTGAACTAAAAAACTCTTGGCATGTGTTTGTTGATATTGGTAGTGAATGATTGGAGACTTTTTAACCAAGAGATTAAATTAGGATAAATTTTAGATACAATTTCTTAGGTGTTGTATCTCGTAAATTTATTGTCCTTAATAAAGAAGAAATTATTGTTTGTGCTACATTGCTCAAAGTCACGTAGATACAATACATAAAGAACTGTACCTAAATTTTACCCTAAAAATTGATAAATTATAATAAATCGAAAAATCTATTAATGCTCGTTTTGGGAGAACTTATTTTCATTGGTTTATTAGACTTAAAATAACAAAAGAGAGGGTCCTAACACTTAACAGATGTAGATATAGCATTATGTGAGTCAGTGAGTGGTTACAAGATGCTGGTGTGGTGTGGGGATTGAAAACCTCAAAGAGTGGAGCCGAGCACCAACCAACCATCAAAAGGGTTAAATTTTTTGGTAGGTTATCACTAATTTTAGCAAATACCATATTGAATCTCAAGCGAAATTACACGTGAATATGGAGCGTCTGGTAGGTGTGTCCCACGCATATAATGCCTAGTTGAAACTCATGCATGAAAAGGTGATTGAGTAGGTGAAAATAATCAAATAGGCCCCTACCATGGGGGTCCTCTCCTGGAAAGCTCTTATTGCCTAATTAATCATACCTTTTCATGTAACAGAAGAACTTGAAGTGGAAATTCAATTTGCTACGTTTTGTCCAAAATGAAAACAAATTTGTGCTTCAGTCAGGGTATTGGGCTTTGTGGCTGTCTTTTTTGGTTTTTGTACCTGGCTGCTAAGTTGGACTGGAGAGAGGAGTACTTTATGTGGCAAAAATTCACATGACTATGATGTATTTCTTTGAACATATTTATTGTCACTTATCAAAGTTTCGTGATGTACTTATATGCATGGCTATGATTAACCACTTGATTGACATAAGAACAATGACTTAATATATAGTGTTAAGCCTATGTCTTAGTTTTGTTAGGACAAAATTTAGGAATAATTTATTAGGTGATGTATCTTAAATTTTTTAATTAATTTAAGGTTAAAATATTGTTTTCGTTCTTAAACTATACATGAGTTTCGTTTTTCATTCTTGAACTTTGAAAAAGTTTATTTTTACACATGAATTTCATCATTTTATAAAAAAATCTAAGGACGAAATTCATGTATAAAAATGAACTTTTTCAAAGTTTAAGGACGAAAAACGAATTTTTCAAAGTTCAGGGACAAAAAATGAAACTCATATATAGTTTAGAGATGAGAACAATAGTTTAACCTTAATTTAATCATTAAGTTTAATGATCAATGCAACACAACCATGTGGTTTATTGGTCAAGCATTGTCTTTTGTATACAATTTTTAAGATAACATAATTTTTTATTTTTTATTTTATATTTCGATAATTATAATAATAGGAAATGAGAGATTCCAATATTGATTTTTCTTATAAGAGAAAACTTTAATATTAATAAACTACAAAACTTTTAGTAAAGATCAAATGATTAGATTTACTTGAAGAATCTAAAATAGAATAGGCAAGAAGAGATCCTATCTAAATTTTACCTTTCTTTTTTTAATGTAATTATTGAATATTGAGCAAAGTTATGTCTCATAACCCAATGTTTTCCACTTTCTCCAATTATCAATTTGACAACCTAGGCCTTTGATCCTTGAGAAAAATGACCTTGGCAAGGCATTGCCATTGGATATTGAAGCTTTATTTTCGAGATTGGCGGGGACTTGTTGTGTATCAAATGTAGCTTTTGTTTGTATTGGGACAACTTCCAACGGGACTAGGAAATTCACAATTTATAATGTTCAATTATATGAAATGGTCAATTGAGGTTGTTGGAATTCAAAATCCAATGCAGGTTTTGCGGAATAGATAGATAGGCTTGACTACCAAGTACCAAGGCCTAGGTTACACTTTAGTGTGTGTTAGGGTTCACAAAAAAAGCTCAAATCCATTAGTCTACACAAACCCACTTACTAATTGCCCAACCAAACCAACTTATTTAATAAATAGGCAAATGAGTGTTAGTCCAATTAGATCCAATTAAGTTGAGTTTAATTGAGCTTTAATTGGGTTACTTATTGGGTACCAACAAAAGCCCAAACCAAGCAAAAAAAAGAAGTATAGGCTTTAAGAGTATTTTGATAAATTTCAAGGTTTTAGGAGTATTTTGGTCATTTTAGAGATTTTAGGACATTTTAATTATATATATGCATAAAGTAAATGGGTAAATGGGTGTGTTAGGTTTTAGCTTAGATAATTGGATTGGGTTGAGTTTGGGTTTGGGTTATATCTACTTTATTAAATAGGCTTAAATGAGCTATTGGATTTTAAAAACTCAACCCATTTAATACCCACCCAAAGCCACTCATTTAACAACCTTATTGTGTGCAACATTTATAAGACCCATGACATTGATTTTCTTCTTGTTTTGAGTTGTGAGTTTGACACCTATGATATGATAATGAATCTTTACGTAACCATATTTAGAATTATTGAGTTTGGTAATTAGACATTGAACCAAAAAATTGGATATATTCATGTTATTAATCGGGATAAAATTTCAAATATTCATATTATAAAAACAATAATAATAATTCAACTTCCATTCCCACTTGAGTACCAAAATAATTTGACAAAGACCCTAATATTACATCTAATGATTGTCAATGTTCACCCATGATATCAGATTTTGATGTGTAACAACTAACAATCTCTATAATAGCTTCTCAAAAGCTTACAATCAACTTGTTTATAAATGACTTATCACTTATCCATTATTGTTATGTGTACTAGGTAATGGACCACACCTCATTTTAACTTTATAAGACATGGGTAACATGAAACTTGTGTAGGACCATATTCCCTTTGCCAGTTTCCCACCACACAAACAGAACAAGCAAGATAAATTTGGTGATCAGACCCAACAATGTTGAACCTCCTACACTTTACCAATAATTCTTAGTTGACCCACCATGGCCTACTCAATTATAACCTGGGTTGGATCCAGCCAGCAACGCGCCATGAGCCTCTGTCTCCAAACACCCTCCATTCATTGTCCTTTTCTCCCCCATCCACATCACCACCACCTGAATATAATAATAATATATATATATATATATATTATATAATTACGTGCATGTCATTTGGATTTTAGTTCATCTTATCAACCTAACATTACAATTTTTTAAATTTATGATCCATTATTAATATTCCTTATACTTTTTTATGCTAGTCTAAAATATTATTTACATGCCATCCTTTGATTTATAACATCCATTCCACAATAATAATAATTGTTTTTATTTTATTTTTTTTTATTTTATTTTTTTATTTTATTTTTTTTTATGAATAAACTATATTGTATTAAGAAAAGGTGGGAGTCATGGGGCCAATACCATCTACCAGATCCGCCTGAACAATATGAGCGGGAAGGGAGGAGATGGGAATGGCACCAAGACCGTTACGAAAGGGAGCCCAAGCCGCTAAAGAGTGAGCGAGGGCATTTGCAGCTCTAAGAACATGAGCAAATGAAATACATGAAAAAGATAAAATAAGTACATTAATGTCATTGATGATATTGGAAATAGACCAATGAGGATAGGAGGCTGAATTCTGTAAAGAGTTGATGACTTGTAGAGCATCTCCTTCAAAAATAATGGAATCCAATCCGATAGCAAGAGCACTAGAAACAGCAAAAAGAGCAGCTTTGGCCTCTGCCCATAGAGAGTTGCCATGAGAGTCAACACTAACCCAAGCATGAGTAATCCTACCCATATGATTACGACAAATAGCAGCCAAATAGACATTATTTGGCCTCACAACAACATCAAAGTTTATCTTATGCCAACCAGGAGGGGGAGGTGACCATGGTTTATGGGTGGGAATGGTGGTATGTTGGGTGGAGAATTCCCAAGCTTGCCGGTGGAAGAGGAATGTTTTGTGTATTTCATGGGCAAGGTGTGGGGGTGGGGATGGTGGAGGGTTATTTTGTGATGAAGATGATGCTGGAGATGGTTGGGTACTCTTTAGCATTTTGTTTCTATGAAACCAAACTTGGTCACATATAACAGAAGCAAGTAGAGTAAATGATTGGGCCTCCTGTAATTGGAGGTTTAGATTCTGTCCTGGGTTGAGTATGAAGGCAACCCAGTTAGAAATTGATGTGAATGGAAGGCGATTTGGGTGGATGGGCCATGGAGAGGTTAGCCAGATGGATTGGGTTATGGGGCATTGGGTGAAAATATGGAGTGCAGTTTCTACCTGGGCATTACATAAGTGGCATGTAGTGTCTATAGCTGGGATACGAGCTGCTAATGTGGCTTTTGTTGGTAGGATGTCCCATGCTAACTTCCAAAGAAGGATTTTGTGGCGATGACTGATTTTGGCTTTCTAAAGGGAATTCCAATTAGATTTTGATAGAGGGCCAGTGGTAGAGAATCTCTCATTTTGGTCAGTGAGGTAAGCTGATTTCACTGAGAGTATGCCATTACTGTTAGGGACCCAACATAATTTATCAACTTGACTAGTGGGGGAAATGTGGATATTTAGAATTTTGGAGGCAGTCATTGGGTCAAAGAGAGTGGAAATTTTACCTCTATCCCACTGGAAGGTATCAGGGATGATAAGATCAGTTAGCCTGTGAATGGAAGGATGAATGATTGTTGGAGCTGGTGGGATGTAGTTGACAAGAGAGGGAATCCACGGGGATTCCCATATAGCTGTGTGCTGCCCATTGCTAATTTAAAATTGTTTTTATTATCAAGTGAAGATTATTTTTGTTTTTGATATTGTAGGGATTCAAATTTATTATCTGACAATACATATGACCTAACTCCAACCCGTAGAATCTTTATCAATTTAACTACTTAAATAAATATGATAATTTCAAAACGCTTTGGCTTGGTCAAAGGTTATAGCTTTATTGTAAAACATTAAAACTTTACTTACTCTTAAATTTCAAATCATTAAAAACCTTGTAGCTTAAATAATATTTTTAAGTGTTTCCAACCTTAAATCCCCTTCCCCAAGTATCAAACTTGAAAAAAAAAAAAAAAAAAAAAAAAAAAAAAAAACCTCAATTCTAAATATAATAGTATAGAATCAAATCTCCCCAATTAAAAAAAAAACTATATATTTTCATTTTTCACCGTCACACAAAAAAGAAAAAAGAAAGAAAAAATGTCACATCAAGTACTATATCCGAGTGGATCCTTAACGTGCGCATTACTTCCATTTCTTACCTTAGTTCTTTACCTTATTCTTCCGTGACAACGCAACGTGTGCGCTTCGTTAATTGACTAAATTACGCCCACTCACTTCCCGAGTCGTCTCGTATTTTTTGTGTCATTTGCTAAAAGAATAGGACATTTTTGGTCATTTTAGCTCTTCAGTTCTTACATATCACACATTATTGTCTGCAACAAATCTCAGACCCAAATCCATCTCTTTCTTCTTCTTCTTCTTTTCGTTGAAACCCTCATTTCCTGCTCGAGATTTTAAAAATAAATAAATAAATTCATAATTTTTATTTATTTCTTCATTCAAATTTCGATTTTCTTCGAGCTGTGAATTTGTTGGAATTGATCGGTAATTTAATGGCTTTGTCTTGAGATTTTTTGATCCCCACCGTTGAATTCCATGGCGGCGGGGACAATGGCGACCGCCGCCGGAGCTGCAGTGCTGCTCTACTACATGCTGAGTCGGAGGCTGGCGGCGGGGAAGGTCGAAGAAGGCGGAGATTTATCGAAATCGAGCAGATCGTATAGAAAGAGAATTGCTCGGAGGCCAGCTCAGGCTCCCGCGACGCTCTTCGAGTCGTTCACAACGCTCTCGGAGACGCTCCGGTTTACATACTCGGAGACTTTGGGCAAGTGGCCGATCGGCGACTTGGCCTTCGGCATTAACTATTTCATGCGGAGGCAGGTGTGGACTTAGGGTTCTTTCCTTTCCAAAATTTTGATTTTGTTTAAAAAAGAACTAAATTTTGTTTATTTCTGAGCCTCTTCCATTTAATTTGAGCTTATTTGATTAGTTACTGTGTATAATTTCGTGTTCTAATTGTTAATTTTTATTTTAATTACTAAGTCTAAGTGTCACAGTGCTTGTCAATGTTATAAGAGAAAGATTTTTAGTAATGCTATGTGGTAAAGTTGATTTCTTTATAAGATTTGTTGAATGAATAAGTTGTGTTTTAAACAGTAACAACTAGTAGTTAATTGCTTCAAACTTATAAGACTTTGTAAAATTCCATGGGGAATTTTTGGGTTAAATTTTAGTATCAAGCATTGGGAGGGATGTTGTTGCGTGTTAGCTTCCTTTGGAGAGGTATCTGGCAAGTGAAGGTGCCATTAAAGGTGGCTTTTTATGGGGTGTTTGGTATTTGGATTTAGGAAAGATTCTATGGTGGATGACTTTAGAAAGCATGGTACCAATAGTAGATTGGTGGTGTTTGTGCAAAGGCAAGTGAGAGACAGTAGATAATCCAGTAGGTCACTTGTTACTTTATTGTTATGTTGCTAAGGAGCTAGCTATAGTCAATTGTTTTTCTCTTTTTTATTTATTTATTTATTTATTTTTATGCTTATATCAGGGCAGGAAGGCTAAAGAACTTAGAATGCACGAAAATCAACTTAACAACATAATTCATATCATTGACAAGCAATATGAAAATCAGTATAAACCTTTCGGAAGTAAATCTTCACAACAAATCATTAATTGCATTATTGAAGTAGTGGTTTAGTGGTGAATTGTTGTTTTTGTTGTGAGCTATTGGTAATGTGTGATTGGGATGTTACTGAGTGTGATGTGCTTGCAGGGTAACGTACAAGTTGCAAGTGTATATGCTGGTAGTAATTGTATTCAACTTAAAGGTCAAGACATTGTTGCAGAGTTGAATAAATTTCTGAGGTTGGTGACCCTTTGTATGCTCTTCTCAAAGAAGCCTTTTCCGGTGTTTTTAGAGTCTGCCGGCTACTCTCAGGAAGATGTCCTCTTTCAGAAGCCCAAGGCAGCGGTATGTTACTGTCTAGAGTATGCTTTATTTTAATTCAACTCAAAACCTACACAATATGAATAATGTTGCATGTACATGCATATGGAGTGGCCATTTTTGTTCTGCATGGGAGCTGCATTGCATGAAGGGATCTGTTTTTGTCTCTTGTATGGGTTTTAGTTCAATTGTTTCTTGACATTCTTGCTGATCCATAGTACTTGTGTATCTGAGACTAGTTATTTCCCATTTGAATGCTACTGTCAGAGGGCTCCTCATATAGTAACAAATATGCGCAGGACTGAGTGGATGCCATAAATTGATACCAGGCTCCACAATTTATGAGGCTTACCTGTGGAGATGAAAAGTAGAAGACTATAACAAGCAACCCTTGAGCTAAATAACAGAAAGGAGTTTAAAACTTGAGAAAAAATAGCCTTTTTTAAAATTTGCATATTTTTCCTAAAATTAGAAGTTACCTATTTATATGGCCAATCAACAACTCACTGATCATAAAATATGACTTATGAGACTTCCAATGTGGGGTAAATTTGGCAAAAATCTCAACTTTTAGGTTTTGGTTGTCTCCTTTGGTAGTTTTTGAACCTTTTGTTTTCATACTAACCATGATACATGCGATCAATCACGTTTTGCTAATTTGCTTATTGTGTTTCGTATTTAGATTAAAATCATAATTGAGTATTGTTTAATTACCAGAACAATGATTGCAGCTTTTGAAGCCTGCTTTCACAATTATACGAGATAAAGGCTCAAAATGCTTCCTTCTATTGATTCGTGGTACCCATAGCATTAAAGATACACTAACAGCAGCAACTGGAGCAGTGGTCCCTTTCCACCACTCGGTTTTACATGATGGTGGAATAAGCAATTTAGTTTTAGGATATGCTCATTGTGGAATGGTTGCTGCTGCTCGTTGGATAGCAAAGACAAGCACTCCTTTTCTGCTCAAAGCTCTTGAGGAATATCCTGACTACAATGTTAAGGTACGGGCTATTTCTTCTACTTTGATATTATAAATCACTATTTAATTGTGCTAATGCTACTGTTTTACATATCTGCTCATATTTTCATGTATGCTAAATTCAATATAATCTATTCTAGTTCAACTTATCAAGGAATCTTGTGTTACCAAGCATTTTCTAATAGTTCTCATTTAATCTTGTGACTCATTAATTATAATATGATCAGTTATTAGCATAACCTTTCATACAACTTAATTGATCTCCATATGGTCCTTGATGTAAATTTACTACAACTAGAAGAGAATTTTCTTTTAGTGAAATATGATTAAGCACTTTGAATTCACTAGGATATGCTTTGTGAGATATAAACCTCTAATTCTTTGTTACTGTATAACGTGTTATGTCATCATCCTGTCAATTTTGAATTTTAAATTACTATACTGAATCAGTTCATGCAATATATGTATAAATTTGGAAAACATATAAATTTTTCCTCAGATTTTTTATTTTTCATTTTCAGATTGTTGGGCATTCACTTGGTGGTGGTACTGCTGCGCTGTTGACATATATTCTTCGAGAACAAAAAGAATTCTCCTCAACCACATGTGTCACATTTGCCCCAGGCATGCACTGATCAAGCCCGATGCTTATGTTTTCTTTCTATTTCTACTGATAGCTTTGTTTTTAGTTGTTTTACAAAGTCTGAAAGTCTTCATAAACTTTTATAACTAGATTATAAAGAATTAAGAAGGATCTGGGTGGGGACGGGATTATCAATGTGTGCACTTGGCTATCTCCTTATTTTGTGGCATCTTAATTGATTATTATCTTCTGTGAAGTCAGAGTGATGTGGACTTCCAAATTGAAAACGACTTATCCCCTAGTTACCAGATTTGGTTTCAATTGTAAGTTAAGTTTCAGATGGCAGTGGAAATTGCAAGATTATTTCTTTAGAGAAACGGATAAGGCTCTTATAGATATGATGGCTAAGTTTTTCTAATTATCAAGCGAACACTTATTTAAGTATGAAGAAGAAGCACTCTATAACATTTAGGAATATGAAATATGATGAGGAACCAGGTAAAGTTTATTCACATGGCATGGTGGTTATATGACATAATCTCCTTTTCTTTATTAAGATATATTCTTTATTTCACAACATGAACAGCCTCATTTGCTCCAATATCTGCAATATTATTATGTGGAGGACCTTAATTATGCCAATGAGCTGTAGTTCAAATGGAATCCTTGTCGTGGGTTCATAACCCATTAGGTAGGTGTGTAACTTACCAATGAATAACACAAAAAGTGGAGGACATTAATGATCAAAATCTGTTGAAGTTGTCAGAATCATTGCATCTGCAGTTTAATACCTTCAAAAGGGAGGATACGATAGAGATAATGGAGTGTAGAAAGAAATTGTCTTAATGTTTTGAATTTGAATTGGTCCCCCCTCCCCCTATTTTCCCAATGTTTAAAGGTGCTTTCTCTTTGTGCTATAATCATATGGAGTGCGCTTATGACTTCTTGTTACTCAACAGAAACTTATGCCTTAAGGTTTAGTACAATGTGATTTCTAAAGTGCTTGTTTTATAATTGTCATTCTGCAGCTGCCTGTATGACATGGGAATTAGCAGAATCAGGCAAACACTTCATTACTACTGTCATAAATGGTTCTGACCTTGTGCCAACATTTTCAACAGCTTCTATTGATGACCTTCGCTCTGAGGTGCTGTACCTCTTTCTTCTGACTGGAAGTGGATATAGTCCTAATTTTCAAATCTATCCATTAGAAACTTTGGGATACTTAGTTAAATTATTATTTTCAGGTCACAGCATCATGTTGGTTAAATGATTTGCGGGATCAGATTGAGCATACAAGGGTCCTAAATGTTGTTTATCGCTCTGCGACTGCTCTGGGATCTCATCTGCCATCTATAGCTAGTGCCAAAGCCAGGGTTGCTGGTGCAGGTGCACTTCTGTGGCCAGTATCCAGCAGCACTCAGGTAAAATTTAGCTCACTCTTGCCGGTTAACCTCTTCTGATAATATATGCTCACGTGTCCTGCTTTGAAGACCTAGATTCAAGCTAGGTATCAATAATGAAATTTGCACAAGTAATGATTTCTTCAATATATTAGGTAATGCAATATTATTCTGTCAATCTGCATGACAAGAAGGTTTGTTGACACTAGGTTGAGTACATAAGTACTGATCTAATCATCTGCTTAGTAACTGAAATTTGATAAGATATGGTTTCATCCTCTGCTTAGTATATAAAAGAAAAATACTTGTATCTTTTTGTCTCCCAATTCTCGCTCCTATGTATCTCTACCATGACACAGTTTTTGCTTGGTAAATTTTAGGTTGTGATGAAGCGTGCACAGAATGTTGCTCAAGCTGTTGTTAGAACACGCTCATCTCTGTCTTCATGGTCTTGCATGGGTGCACGTCGCCGTCATGTGGGTCCCCTATTGGACTCTAAGGTAGAGTATCTGCCTGAAGCAGCTCTAGTATCTGAAAGAAATTCTGAATCTGTTGCAATCGAAGGGATAACAAGAGACCCTATTATGGTTAAAGTGGAATCTACTTCTTCTAGCAGTGGATCAGGACATGATGATACAGACGAAGAAGAGCAGCTCCTTCCAGTTGACGGAGTCATTACTGTGTCCACTGTGGAAGACATCACTGAAGGCGAGTTATGGTATGAACTGGAGAAAGAACTCCAAAGGCAAGATAATGAAACAGACATTAGAGCCCAGGAGGAAGAAGCAGCTGCAGCTAAAGAAATCATTGAAGAGGAGAATATGCTAGCTGATGCAGTGGAAAGCAATAAGCCGATATCATCGTCGGATGTATCAGAGAGCCACCACTTGTATCCCCCTGGCAGAATCATGCATATGGTTTCTGTTCCTTCATCCGATACTCCTAGTGGAGATCACGATGGGCACACAGAGGAACGTGTTGGTATATTTGAGACACCTAGAGATTTGTATAGTAAGCTCCGGCTTTCAAAAACAATGATAAATGATCATTATATGCCTATGTATAAGAAGATGATGGAAACGTTAATCAGGGAACTGGAAAATGAGGAACCTAGTGGTTGTGTAATGTGAAATGAATAAATTGAAAAGAATATATATTGTACATATCCTATTTATTTATTATTACTGTTGTATGCTCTTGAGAAATTACAGAGTGTGTTTTTGGGTGACAGGAATTAGTAGTAGTATTGATTTCTTCATCAGAAACTTTTGACTTTGAGGCATGATAATGTTATTTTTAAGGTGATAATTGCCTTCACTCTAAAAGAGGATGACCCTCCCATCTTAATAACACGCGCCACATTACATCATATGCGTGCGAATGCAAATAGTAAAACCACATGTCCATAGGTTTACTTTATTCATTTAAAGTGTTTATTCGTTTAAAGTGTTGGTATGTGTACTACTTTATAAAAATCTTCAAGACTTTATATGTTTTTAATGTGGAAAAAGTGCACAAGCCTTCAATCCTCTCACTTTTATATCACTATAAACAATAATTTTACAACAAATATTGTGTTGGATGAAATGAAATTAAAAATAAATTACGCTTAGTAAACTGTTCCTTTTCTATCAATCAATCTGTATGATAGTTTACCAAAATACTATTTGTATTTTAAGTTTTGGAGCATTTGCTTACACCAACAGGATTTTGATGATTGAAAACACTGGTTCGAAGAATATTTTTCGTAAAACTTTCTTCATCAAAAATTTCAGAATCTGATTGGATACTCAAGGCACGTCAAAGACATAAGATCTAAATGCCTCGCTCATCATGTTTACTGATAGTAAAATTTGTAAGGGTTTAATTATCAACCGATGATTATATTTACACTTCAAATTCTTAATCAAAGTAAAGAATTAAGGGTTTTGGCACCCAAAACTACGGTCTTATAATTCCAATTATTTGTTGTGACTTGTGGGTGAGTATTGAGCTTAGCTATCCTAGTCCACGGTCTTGTAAATTGACTTATGAATTGGGTTTGTGATTGTGAGCCCAACCTTGTTGGAGGCTTGGCTTTCAAAAATTGGCGGGCAAGCTCACCTAAGTAGGGTGGAGCTCGCTCGCCCCAATTGAGGTGTGTGTTCGCTGTGCAAGGTGTTGGCACGACCCGCCTTCACTATACGATCATTGACAGAGACGCCCACCCCCTGACAGGGAAGATTGGTTTGTTCCGTACTTCTCTTGCTTATTTATAGGAGAACTCTGACCCTTCTATTTTTTTATCTTTACGATGTGGGACTATAACAGCCAATTATCACACGCTTAACCGCTTCCATTTAGTGAACCTTAAAAATGTTCCCACGTAGGATTCTTTTAAAATTTATTCTGAAACTGGCTAATACTCTTAGATACGAAACTGAATCTAATGATTTTTCTTTTTTTTTTTTTCTATATTAATATGTTGTGGCCTTGTGGGCTTTGTAGTTACTTATGATATCTTCCTTGTTCAGAATTTGTGCATTAGCTATCAGACGATAACTTGTTAATTGGATGGAATAATTGGAAAGCACAAAGGATAGGCTTCATATTCTTTACGAGCTAAATCCTTGAAAACATGAGAAAAACACTATAATTAATACTTAACTAGTGATTGGGTAATACACAAAAGTACAGTTTTTCCTTTATCTAATCTAATATGCAAAGTGGACCAGAATGGAGGCTTTGTACCAATCTCTATAATCTCTACAAAAGCATAATTTCAAGGTTGCATGCCCAAGGTCCCATAGGGCCATAACCTCTTCCCTTTCAGCCATCACAAAAGCATGTTTCGGCAACTTTGGTATATAAAAACAGGTAATACCACTTACCTATTTGGGAAGAATGTGAAATGAATCTGAAAGGCATATCATTGCTTAATAAGGTAGAAGATTGTGTTGTCTCCGGAGCCTTCCCCTTTTTCTCGAGGAACCTCCTTTGCAGGTACATGGTATGTCATATTCATAATCATTCAACCACCATAACGGGTCTTCAGGGATTCTGGAGGATCCTCTTCCATGATGCCAGAACCTGTTGTTGCCAAGTATTCACGGATGGTTGTTTTTCGGTCTGCAAGGAAAGTGTGATCCAGAAAGTTGTTGTAGGCTGCCTCACTGAGATTCTTTGCTGCTAACACACTACAAAATATTTCAACACCTTCAGTTCATGTACAGAGAAGTTGGCAAAACAAACAGGTTAAAAGTAATGCATATTTGTACAGGAACTGGGAAAACAAATTGTGCAGGAACTGGAAATCATCTTAAGATGTCAGTGAACAGTTAAAACAGGTGGATGCTAAGCACAAGTTTGTGCTGCATTAACCTTTCCGTGCATGTGCCATATCTAATCAAGGACATCCAATCAAACCATGGACAACCGTCAAAGGTGATAAAGATTCAAAATACAGGTTACCGCATATATACTCCTGTGTCCCTGTTCATGTGCAAATTACATGTGTACAGTGCAGATGTGCCTACCAGAGAAGAGGTCATTAGTTTATTTCGGAATCATAACTTGGTCCATCATCTAATTATTCCTCAATAGCAACATTTTAAGATCGCATAGCTTACATATGTCCAATACTTACCAGTGTCGAAGATAGACACGGCAAGGTAAGATATCATCCCGCCAAATCTTATCAATGTTGTATCGTCCGTAGTGCTGGAAATAGGTCTCCTTGCTCCCTGCAGGAAAATAGCTAGCATATATGGTATCACACATACTCCCTTTACATTACTAGGAAGAAAGCAGAAATGTAAAAGAAACAGAGACATGTACATATCAATTCATCCAAAGGATACATTATGGAACCTAGTGAATCCTCACATCAGATTACTGCCTGTTGATTATATTATATTACAGTAACTTGTTGATTAATATTTCTATATGCAATTATCTTGGAACTAAATAAGGGTCCAGAAGTTACACATGTTTCATACTCTCAAATCAACAATACCATCGAAAAGATTACCTTTGCATCGAATTTGAAAAAATTCCTCATCACTATAACGAGCACAAAGCACCTGAATTGATAACCAAACAAGCAAGTTAACTTGTATCATATCCAAAAAAGAAGAAGAAGCAAGAACCTAATAAATAGTCAATTTCCACTCACTGCCGGATTATCAAATGCCTTCCCATCAAGTGTTTCAGGCAAAACCTATAATCAAAACAAACAAAACTATAATTAAAACCATTGAAAATAATTGATCAAACAAACAAACAATAAGTAGCATCAGCAATCTAGCAACTTACAGCTAGAAATCGAAATTCAAGCTCCCTCTTGATAAAAGCCGGAATCTGATTACAAAGTAACATATCAAATTAACCTTGATAAAAAATTTAGCTCCTTTAATTTTAGTTCATTCATTTTCACAATTCAATAATCAAATCAAACAAAGGAAGTGAAACCATACATTATACCTCAGATTTTTTAATCTCGAAAACTGTAACAACAAGCGTTTCGCCTTCACAAGGCTCTACACTCAAGCTAGAAATCTCCTGAAAAAATGTACAACCAACACCCAATGAGCTCATTACATTTTCATCTAAATTTACTATATTAAAAAAAATTAAACGGTTTTATTTCTCAGCTCACTTTTTTATATTTTCTAAGATACTAAAAACCGCCAAAAGTTTCTTCGAATTCAAAATTTGTTATTTTCCTATGCTTTCCCGGCAACCAAACAGACTATACAAGTAAAAAAAAAAAAAAACTAATAAAATTGAGAGGTTACAGATTGTATAGAACCTTGGTTTCTGGCTTGGCTATTCCACGCTCGAAGAAAATCGGAGCTGCGTGAGCGAAGACGCGGCGAAAACCGTTGAGTCTCGCAACTCTGAAGTTGATCAGATCCGGAAACGTGCTCCTCGCGCTTCTCTCTGGTCGCCAAAGAAATATTCACCGTACGATCAAAATTCAAACAAAACAACGAAACATTGTGTGATGGTGATGATCATGATGAAATGCAGTTTGATCGTACCGGAGAGGAGGGAACCGAAGCCACAGATGGAGATGAGGCCATCGGAGGAGGAAACGATGGTTTCGAAATCGGACTCGTCGCTGAGTTCTTCACTCGGTCTCGCCGGAGGAGCTGGTTGGCGGTGTTCGGATGACATGGCGGTCTGAGATCGTCGCCGGAGAGGAGAGTTCGTTAGAGGAGTGAGAGTGAGAATTGGCCGGTGGAGCCACGCGCGGGGGTTCGCGAGTGTGGGGGAAATGCGAGGGAAGGAGAGAAAAAGAGAAGCTGACATGAGATTTTGAGAAGAAAGAGCAATGAGTGATGGAAGTTTTGCAAGAGATTTTGAGGGGTATAATAGGAATTTTCAATAATTATTAGGGGTGTTTTGGTCATGAGAATATTCTATATTTTCTTAAATATTGATTACCTGCTAAATTTAATACTCATTTTATTTAGATTGAGTTGAGTGCTCCAATATGGACATGAATAACGATCACAGCGAGTCCAGTACTCTAATGCATTGGACCTAATTTAGACCCCATTTCATGATAAAGTTATGATAAGAACTCGAAATAAATATGATATCGTTAATCTATTAACTTTTTGCAACTATTTTAAAATACATTAGTGTCGATAAAAGTCTACATTTTTACTTCTAGGAAAATTGTTTTTAGAATATAATACATATCTTGTAGGAGTGTTATTTTAAAATAAGCTTTACAAATATGATAAATTACCATACAAATAAGGCTTAATCTATGAGAATGGTGCACATAGGAAATTTGGTGGAAGTGACTTAGTTATGAAGGCATGGCAAAGCCATACACCACCTCTTGCTTCATCATTGTCCTGCTCCTTATGGCATCAGGTCAATATTTCCAATCTTATTATGTTTTGTCCAACATAGTAAAACTCTCAAATTTGATATTCATTGTTGGTTCCATGTACATGACTTCACATTTGAATAATTCTCTCTTTCTCACTCTCTCTAAGGAGTCTATTTTAAGATGATAATTTTTTTGTTTAGTATACATAGTTACATACTATGATTTTCATTTGAAACTTAATTATTATTACTTATTTAGTGGAATGAAATTTTAAATAACATCACCGTATCTACAACTTTAGATACATAAAAAAAAAAAAAAAAAAAAAATCAAGGTGCAATTAAGGTAGGCTCAACCACGAAGTCAACTAACAAACCGTTTATTAAGTTCTTCAGTTTATAGATGATGTGATTTTATAGACTCCAATAAACTATTTTGATTTTGTAACATACCACTGTCAGCATTGTTAAAGAATGGTACCCGTATCAAGGAGCTTATAAGTATGAAGTACCATTCCTTTCACTAGACTTCAACACAAGTTGTCATGTATTATGTATGCAAGAGGAGTTGACTTTGTACATTCAAAAGTCAGATAATGCAATTTATTGTTCTTTGCTAAGTGTGAAATGCTATTTAAATATGATTATTTTGACCAGATACTTTGTTTCATTATCATACTGGGTTATATAGAAGATGACACATCCATGACCTCTATTCCTCTATTCCTCTATTCCTCTCCTCCAATATTTTTCATAGAACAAAAGTTGTTGATGAAGCATTTTGTACCAATGAAAACATTCAATTTCACAGTAATGTTTCTGATTGTAACAAAGTTAATGTTGTCAAATAGCCCTTGCCATGCTGATGTTAATGCAAATACCGGTCAGCAGTGCTCAGAAGTTGATTATTCTGCCACTGAGAATGGCTTCCAGACCAATCTTAACAGTGTTCTTAATTCACTTCTTGTTAATGGGGCTCTTCAAAATGGCTTCTACAAGACCACAGCTGGAAAGAAAGCCAACAAGGTTTATGGCCTTATACAATTTAGAGTTGACATTTCTGGTAATAGTTGTGCTAGTTGTACCAATAAGTCTATCACAGCTGCCTTACATGACTGCCCAAAGAGCAAAGAGGTCTGGATTTGGTTCACATGGTGTTTGTTGCACTATTCAACTGAGGACTTTTTTGGGGTTATGGTAGGTACTTTAGTGGCATTGCTGAATGAAACTGATTATGATGATCCAGTAGTTTTTTCAAATGGACTTTCCCTCCTGAGTGGACTTGCATCTACTGCTCCAAAACAGCCTTTGATGTTCCAGGCCTCAGTGATGGATGTTGGACAAAGAGGGAAGAGGTATGGCATGGCTCAGTGCACTAGAGATATCAGTTGGACTGACTGTGGTAAGTGCTTGGATGCTCAATTGGTGACTTTTAGGACAATAATTGGAAATAAAAGAGGATGGGAGATTTATGGATCCAATTGTTTTATGTGGTACCATGATTTCCAGTTCTATTCCAACATATCAACCACTGCAAGTGAGTTCTGTGGTTATGTTAGTTATTCTTTTTTATTTTTCCTTATGATCTTATTTGTATCTATCATAACATCAAAATCAGAAAATTAAGATACAGTTTCGTTGCTGTTTTGATGAAATAATTGAAATTGATGTATTTCACTACAGGTGCTAGAAGACCGTCTTCACATGGAGTTGGAATTGGCATAATCATTGCAGTGCTATCACTTGTGACACTTTTGTAGCTGTTGGATGATCATTCTTTTTTGTGATGTCCCAAATTCTAATAAGTGTGTGTGTTTGATGAGTCTTACATCGGTCAAATACTGGGTCGAATTAGGCTTTATTAACAATTGCAAGAAGCTCCAATTGTAACTTGACTAGTCTTTTTGGGGTATAAATGCAAATTTGACTAACGCTTTCCTTGTATTTGTTATAAATGGTATTAGAGCCAACCTAGTAATCCCGGTTGGGTTCGGACATATGGGCTCTAATGTTCGTTAGGGATTTAAATGGGGGAGATTGTGATGTCCCCAAATTCTCTAATAAGTGTGTGTTTGATGAGTCTCACATTGGACAAATACTGGGTCGAACTAGGCTTTATTAACAATTGTAACTTAACTATCCCTTTTGAGGTATAAGATGGATGCCTGAGATTAAACGAATTAGATGATTGACCCTACAATAGATCTTGTATCTTAGCATCAAATTTTGAATTTTACTTCGGATTTCCCAACAACTTTGACTTATTTAGCTTTCCTATTACTTGAAACCCTGCATCTTTATGCGCCCTGAGTGTTAATGCTTTTTAACATAGAGAATTTCAGATCCACCATAACATTTAATATGCTATTAATCGACTTGAGCTTCATATTTCTTGTTTCTCAAATTAGTTTAACTAGCATGTACCCCGTGCAATGCACAGGATTTTTATTTATATAAATTTAAAATTACAAACAAAAACTAAAAATTAAAAGGCAAAAAATTGTTTACCATTTCATGACTACCCTTCGCAACTGAAGTTTTTTCTTGTCTACCACTTCTTTACCGTGTTAAACTCACTGATTATTTTAGCAATTTCTTCAATCCCTACATTTTCAACATGGTCCATTAGATCCAAAAGTTGCTCAATACACTTTGATACTATGCTTTCCATATATGTAGGCTTGTCTATTACCTTTTCATTCAGCATGAACCCATTCAAGACTTGCTCTGCTCCTATAACTAAAATTGGTAGTAGTTCACAGTTCCTACTAATTTTGTGAAGCGTTAAGAGGTTTATAAAAGATGACTAACCTGCAAAACATGAGCATAGTTTCTATGAAACAAAGAGCGGCATGGATATTGATCAAATTTCTTCTTATAATAGTCCTCAATCGATTAATGACCTGTTCGAATGGTCGAAAGCCTCATCGATTAATGACCTCTTCGAATGGTCGAAAGTCACATCATTCAGCTTAATTCATCACACCCAAAAACAAACATTAACCAAAACAAAATATTTGCAATATTAACTCAAATGCATAATTCAAGACGCAATAGACATAATTAATCATTCAGCTTAATTCATCACACCCAAAAACAAACATTAACCAAAATAAAATATTTGCAATATAACGTGTATTTATAAATAGAAGAGATTAATTTTTATCTTATCTTAATCTTGATCTTGAACTTAATTTTTTTTTATCTTTATCTTCATCTTAATTTAGAAGAGATTAATATTTATCATTTTTTCTTTTCTAATCTTCATCTTAATTTTTTTAAATTAAAAAAAAAAAAAAAAAATCTCAGCATGTCAAATTCTAAGCATGCCAAATGGCAAGCTGAAGGTTTCTGTTTATATATATATATATATATATATATATATATTGATTAGTGCTCTTTACAGGTGTGTGCAATATGTAAGTGTCAGCTTTTGCCATTGTTGAGTGTTCCCTATTCACAAGTAAAATCATCCTCGGATTCCAACAACTGCATCTAAGGAGATTGGTAAATGCCTTCAAATTATATACATTAAAGTAAATGAATGCTTCATGATGATGGGATATTCAAACATATCACAAAAGTCATGTCAACCTTGCTATATATGCTACATATCCAGTGGTCTAAGTATATTTTAGACTTACATTGGAAAGTTGATCTCTATTTGGAGAATAAGGTAACCCTTGGGCGCTTCTCTTAAACTCTTACACAATAAATAAAAGATAGTCCAATAAAGGTTTACATGAATACACAACGATTTTGATTGTAACGGGAAGGCAATAGCAATAAGCAATCACCCAGCTTTTCTCATGCAACCAGTTTTGAGACTTGAATAGGGTGGATTGGTTGAGAGGTTGAAGTGTGAAAGAAGAGGCAAATAGCTGAGATGTCATCCATTGCAATGCCTCGCTTCTTATGTTTCCATGCATGAACAGCACGCTCCACCAACCTTTTAGCTGACTTTTCTCTATCAGGAGTTGAAGAAACAATCTGTACAGCTTCTTGGTTTGAAATAACATCCCACAGCTGAAAAGAGAAAAAGAGAGAGCATCACATACCATCAAAATGTGCTCAAACTTATGTCATTACCATTATACTTGACTTTTCAAAACATGTTTACCTTATACTATGCAATGAAATTTCAAAAAAAAACATCACAGATAACGTTTCTGTTATTTATAGTCATTCCACAACTTCTGTACACTAGATGATATTATCTTACGAGCGAGAGACTTCATTCAAGAACATACTTCAGGACCTTCAGGTTATGTCCACTACTAAAGAGTTCTGCATCTACTAATGATGTATTTTGTCATTCTAAAATTCTACTTAGGGCCTTAGGCACAATAACAATAGAAGTTTATCAAGAGTTGGAACCATCATCAAGAAAATGCATACCCCATCTGTAGCCAATATGACAAATTTGTCTCTGCTAGTTATGTTCCTTTGTGTCACATCTGGCACAGAAATAAGCCCAAATTCCTTTAGGCAGTAGTCTCCTAAGGCTCTTGATAGTGCTAGTCCTGGTGTCTCACCATCAGGCCTCCAGATCCTGTGCACCCCAGGTTCATCATGTAAACAAAAGACTCGTCCTTTGGATTGTGCTATTCGCTCAGCCTCCTCTGCAACCAAAATAGATGGGAGTGTAAATTCTTAAGTAAAATATACACATGTGCAAGGGGGGGAGAGAGAGAGAGAGAGAGGCTAACGAGTTAAATTAGGCTTAAAGTCAATGCTAAGCTGAAGTGGAACCAATTGGCCATCATCAGATGTTGTTGCCAATACAGCTCGAGAATCACCAACGTTTGCTATCACAAGATGCTCACCCTGAAGACAATTGATGGGTAAATATTTCAAGCTACTTATGAACTTGAATATTTCAAAGATCCATAACAGCGCATAAATAGTACTCAAAACAGACAAAACTTGCATCAGGCAACTGCAGTAATAGTCCTATTTATCAAAGGATCCTTAACTTGATTACTGGCTAGAAAGGGAAACATTTTACTGATTCATACTGGATGATAATAAATAGCATAGCCGCTCATACTATGACATAGCTGAAATGAACATGCCACCAAACCAAGTTAGAAAACTATGTGACTATGATATAACATGGCATTTCGACAACTGCTCTTCTGAGCTAGCCTGATAGTCTCTTTAATTAGTAACTTGTAATTATTTTTTATTTTTTATTTTTTTATGTAAATTGAAAGTCTAATGACTCTAATAAACCAAATCTTAATACTGAGTATTTCCACTTGTATTTGGTGTCATTAATCTGCATCACAGAATTCCTGCATACTTGACATTAGTATTATCTACTGTGGGGGGTGGGAAAGAAAACAGATTCACAAAACAAGCAAAAGTTAAGAAATGGTAGAGATAAATGAACCAACATAATGAAATAATTGCCAAATTAGGAATCTATACCACTAACAGAAATTATCATCCGGCTGATATCTAATCACCTGTTTAACAATTGTCAGAGCTGTAGTACCACTACAAAAAGAATCAATTCCAGGGTGATGCTTAAGCTCTTGGTCAACAGCAGCATAAGTTTTTAAGTAAGATTGTTTCCATATATCAAACCGATGAAGGTTTCTATCCACTTCCATTTCAAAATCCAAGTCAAGTGAGGTTGAAGCTAGAGTTTCTTGCCAATTGCACAGCAAAGAAGCAGGCACTGATTCCCTGACCCTTTTGGCTACAAGGTGTCCCCATGGGCCATGCCCATCAAAAATCCCACAAAAAAGCATGTCTTCTTGGCATCCAAATTCCTAACAACCAAACCATGCTGATAAAATGATCAGAAGGGATAAATTAAAAGAAATTATAATTGCTACATAACAACATAAGTTCAAATTTTCAAATATCTGTAATGGTTTATGTTACAGCTAGATATAAACATTGAACAAGTAGTGACATACCTCCCAAACAGTTAAGCAATCCTGATTAATTCCTTTCATCCCTCTCTTAGAGCACACTGATGCCAAGTTGTTTGACTTGTTGGACTTCACAGTGCCAGAAGAACTCAACATCAACTCATTCTTCCTCGCTTCCTTTGCCAATTTTTCTGCAGTTTCCCTTCCAACATTATTCTTACCATTCCTCTCTTTCTTGATTGATACCCTTTTTGTGAATCCATCGAGAAGGGAGGGAAAAATCACCATCACCTCTACAGCCAATAAGGAAACAACCTAAACCAAAATTAGATATTCGATATAACAAGGAAGTTTTTCAAGCTTAATGTATGCAGATAACAAAAAGAAGAACAATGTCTGTAACAAATATTAGGCATGCACTTACAACAATAATTCTCTTTCAATTTAATTTTCAAAGCCCCCAGCAAACAAACCATAAGAAACTGAACTATTAGGCTTTGGAACTAAAGGCTTTTGTTTTCTTATACCCCAAACTAAGACTAACAAAATCCAAAAGTGGAAGTTTTTAATTTCTTATGTTCTTCTACATTTTCTAAGCATCCAAACAAAGCATATATAAGATTACTTAAAACCCAAGTCAACAACAATTTTTTTTTTTTGTTTTTTAATCTATACCAAAATTTTCTCAGCAACCTAATAAGACAGAAGATTTAGAACCAACCCATTAATTTTTGTTTGCTAAGAAACTAACCCAATAAAGCAAAACAAGCTTAGGCAATTTTTGCATAGCTTTCGCACCTCAACTAAATACACTAGATTCACCCAAAAGAAGATTAACCAATTACATACAAGAAAACGATCAGTTATATGCTTGAAATCTGATACTTCTGCCAGAAAAGTCCTCTGACAAACCTTTGAGTCTGAGAGGCTTTAGTGTGGCTTACACTGCATTCTTGTTTTCTTCAACTTGCAAGCCCAAGTGTGCCTACGTAACAGATACCTTCACAGCAACTGTAAGTTGGTGTGAAATTACTGCTAATGCCATGACTTGGCTATCATGTGATGCAAATGGTAAGGGCATTTTGGACATTATAAATGCGATTTAGGTTAGGAAACCAAATAAATAATGCATTTGGAAGCATCATCAGGGGATTATTAAGAACTAATCAGAATGTCGGTCTTAAACATATAGAAATAGCAAAGGAGTAGTACCTTTCATCCAATTAAATAAGATGTTTTCATGGACCAAATAGATTGTGATTAAAAATGTATATCTTCTTGAATAGTACCTTTCATCCAATTAAATAAGATGTTTTCATGGACCAAATAGATTGTGATTAAAAATGTATATCTTCTTGAATAGTTAATTAATAATATTGTGTCAAATAAGGAACTAAATACAAGGCTATTAGTTTAGGTGGAGCATGGATATAATATATCAAAGATCAAAGAAATAAGATAGTTGTGATCATATTATGGACTTGTTTGGAAATCATACACATTTTTAATGTGAGAATGTAAGAGGGACCGGATACGCGTGTTAGATTTGGGTTGTAGATTAAAAGAGATGTAAAGACAATAGCAAGTTTTGGAGCAAGAAATATAAAGTAGAGAAAAAAAGTGAAGATATAGATTTAGACATACATCATGAGTGAGGTCATTCGGTTGCAAGTGGCTACTAGTGCATTCCAAGTCATCATCAACAACAGGATCAATTTTTTTTTTTTTTGATAAGCAAAATTTTTTATTCAAAGCCCAAAGGCTAAAGATACATACAAGCAAAATTAACACAAGACAGCACAAAAACACCAACAATGGTGCCCAAGATACAACCATAAACACAAAACAAACGCAACACAAAGCAACAAATAGAGCAACAACAACACAGAGCAAGATCTTGGAGACCATCCTGTAAATAGCGAGAACCACAACATTAGGAGATGTCTAGCCCGAGCAAATAGTAAGAATGACGAAACGGATTGACCATGGCAACGGAAGCCATGCAATTCAGAAGGGGCTCCTCAAAAGGAGTATCTTTGATAAATCTACCCCCAAATCGCTAGGGGGATAGTCAAGAACAGCTCGAGATGGGAAGAACTCCCAAGTCCACTGCCTACCAAACATCCTTGGCTGCTGAAGATCTTGCCGTGTACAAGAACGAGCCCACATAGATTCGGAGACAAACCACCTGGAACACCAACACAAACACAAACAAAAAACAGAGAAGGGAAATGAGACGATTCACATAGCCGGTAAACCAACCACGAGAACCATTGGAAAACAGCCCACGCAGGGCAGCAAAAGGCCCACAAAAGGGGCGGAAAGAACCCACAGAGGGGTATGGGTGCCAATAGTGAATAGTGCTAATTGTGCGCCCCGGCAAGGAGAGGTTTTTTTTCACTCTTTTTTCTTCTGGAGAGAGAAGCTCTTGGTTTCTCTTCAACAACAGGATCAATTATTTGACCAATAAGAGAAAAGAAAATATAAAGAACCAAGATCAGCTAAATCACTAAGCTATTCCAAGAAGACAGTATATATATTCATACACACGAATAAAGGCTGAGAAAGTTTTCAAATAATTTGTCCTCAATAAGTACTCCAATCTGAAATCATTTTTTTGTGATACTCAATGGGCATGCAACAAAATAAAGAAATTTGAGATAAATTATCTGGAATTATTTTTATTTTTTTTAAAGGAACTTTTTTTAGTATCAATATTCAAAACTAATGATAGTAGCAATTTGGGCATAAATTGTATTTCTGCATTTATTATATTGATCAAAGTTACCAAAGTTACCAAAGTCACCTTAAAAACCTTTACCAGACCAGAGTAGGTAAACAAATAAATCCTTGAATCTATATCCAAAAAAGTTGAAATACAGAGAAACCTTGATATCTGTATATCTCACTAACATCCCATACAAAATAATAATAATAATAAAAAAAATGAAATCTTTTTCAAATTCTAAACAAACCCCATTATTTCTTTGGTTTCTTTACAACATAAATCCTATACCCAAGATTGGAGGACTTGAACACAAACTTATTAGCATCACCAGTACACACTTTCCCACCTGGGTTTTCCTTCTTTTTCCACTCCAAATCATCATCATGAATCCTTTTAACCACACAATCTTGCTTTGAATTATGAAATATGGATTTCACAATCTTGCTTCATCCTCTTCTTCTTCCAACTCCTCCTTGTCCTTCTCTTGCCGCTTCAAAACTTCAAGCATTGAATCCACACTCACACAAGCACTTCTAGATTTCATGGATCGCATCTCACTCAGTTGGGCCATGTGACTTGGGCTGAAGCCCTCCACTGCGTGAGGCTGGTTTCACAGGGTAACGAAGACTTCCCGCTCTCAACGTTGGAAGGATAACGGGCCGGTGCACTGCTCCTTCACATTGCCTTGTGAGTTGATCTCACTTGAACAATCTCTCTTTGCTACTTTAATTATTTTACTTTTCTTTCAGTTAAAACAAAATTTGATCTCCATGAATTGTACAATTTTATTTATTTATTTATTTTTTATGTATTAATAATACAATATTTAAAGTGGCAGGAAATACAAAATATTCTTAGAGCCTATTAATTGTTATTCTAGTGGTTTATTTGAGAGCCTTGATTCTAGATACAATACTATTTTAGTTAAAAGGATTCAATCTTTCTAGAAAGTAGATAGATTGGGAGAACATTATAAGCCAACGTGTTAACTCCCTAATTCCATTAGGAGATAATATATATATATATATTTTCATTAAGATGCTCCAAATATTATCCTCAACAAAATACTCCTGGTACCAAGTCCCATGTACGCCTTCAAATATACTTATAGCTATAACATAAATCTGAATAATTGTGGTAAATAACTAAATATGCTTCCATGTTGCCTTGAATGGGCACCACAAATATCTTATTCACATCTTTGCCTACCCTAGCCAAAGACTGGAATATTATTGCTTCTTAATTAAGCTCATTTGACTGTCTAAGTATCTTATGACTGCAATCCTTACTGATTGTCCCATTTGAGAATCTATATTGATTACAATTTGCATCCACATCCACCGAAAGAGAACCAGATCATATATTTTTATTTTGGTATTTCTAGATGGTCTTTGATTTAGATACTTGGTATTCAATCTTTATGACTTGGAAGTTAGAACTCCAACAATCAGAAAGAAAGAGAACACTAAGAAGATCCTTTCAATTTTTTTTTTTTTTAAAATCCATAAAGAATGAAGTTGAACCGCCTAAATTCTTTTATTTTTCATTCTAAAGTGAATATGTGAAAAAAAACTGTTTGTGGGTCCTTGAGGGGCTATTTATAATGGGGCTTGGCATGTAACATTTACTTACACTAAGATAGCAAAGAGAAATTAAGTTACTTGATTTGTAGTGGTGTTAAGTTGAGCATGGCATCTCATCAGGCTCAGGCAGACCTTGTCAAGATTGGGTACGAAGGTTTTGCTATAATTGACAAGTACTACGGTCGGCCTAGGAGGCCAGGAAGGTTTTATTATGCTCCACCATATCCATATACTAGCCAAGTTCCTCAGGTGAAAGAACCTAGTAACAATACCAACGTGCCAAGTAGCAACAATACTGCAGGCAAAACTTTCTGTGGGATTTATAGCGAAGTCAAGTTCTTCTGATTAAGAATTTAAGAGGGCCATTATAGATACTATATCATGGCAACGAGGCAGCCAAAATCTATATATTTGTGTGTTGGGTTGGTGTGAAGTGTGAACGTGTTCTTTTTCTTTCTTTGTTTTGTTTTGTTTTTGGAGGGCTAAAGTGTGATGGGTGTCTTGGTGATGATGATCTCGTATTGTGTAACACATAGATCAGATTGTAATCTTGTACTTAAGCTTCTTGGCAGAAGATTAGAACTACTTTGTATTTTCTAGCTGTCATTTTCTATTACATAAGAGTTTTTTCCTCTATTATACTAGTCTCTCTGTCCTTTTACAATTAACATTGTTAAGGATATTGCTCCTTTGAATTCAAATTCTGCAGATACAGAGGATAACATCAAGCAAGATTTAGATAGACATCATCTAGCTATAAAGTAGGGATCTCATATTGTCAAGATTGTTATGATAAACCTTCATTTGATTTGTATTTATCTCTTCTATAAACCAGTATAAATATACAGTAAACCTTAACCATTTGGTAAGGCAAACACATACAAAACTCTGCATTATTAAAGTCTTCACATGGTATCAGAGCGTTAAGTGACTAACTTCTTTTTTTTCCTTTCCTCACACGCATTTCCTCAAACACTTAACCTGCAATGACAACTTCTAGCACTGATTCCCTTATCTCTGTGATTCCTACTCCCACTCATCTTCCAGTAGTTCATCACCTAGTCACCATCAAATTAACACGTGAGAATTACTTACTTTGGAAGGCTTAGATAGTTCCTTATCTTCGAAGCCAACATCTCTTTGGCTTCTTGGATGGATCCAGGCCAGCCCCTTCTCCCTATCTCGGTCTCACCTCTGATGGTTCCTCTCAGCCTCAACCCAACCCAGATCATCATGCTTGGCTTATTCAGGATCAAATGATCCTCAGTGCTCTCATATCATCATTGTCAGAAAATATTCTGGCTTATGTTGTCAATGGTAATCCTATAACAAATCTGATGAGCAATAATCTATCTTGAACATTCAAGCACAGCAAAAATTGTCACAAACATGAAACAACCCCAATTATAATAATCCAGGTGAATCATACTACTCGGATGAAGGTGTTCACAACTTCATATAAAGCCAGCCAGTAGTCATGCCTCATGAGCTAAGTCATTTTCTTGTTCAGTTGTCCCACAATGCTTAGATTAGAGATTCTACATAAGTTTATAATAATCATCACGTGCTCTCACTACTGCCGAGCTGTGTAGCGGCAGCATGTAACTTGAGCAAGGGCATTAAAGTGGTGGGATATCGGGTTCGGCCGATGTTTGGGGCAGAGATCTGCCTACTCTAGTCGGGCTCCTTTGACCACCAACTTTTTTGGATTGAGCCATATTTTTTACATTTATTTCTTTTCCTGCTAAATAAAGATTTATTTGTTTTACACACGCAGTTCAAAAACACATTTGTACATTGCGTGACATATATACATACCATTTCTCTAATGCTTAACCAATATAATTATTTATGATAACTTTCTAAAATCCTTAGAATGAATAAAATAAATTCCAACCATTATTTGAGGACACGTTGTCAAATGTATATCATTTTCATAGTTAGAAAGAGGATGAGAAATAAGAGAAATGCTGTACATAACTGTTACACCAAATATCACCTTGAAGGGGGTAATGATACAAAATGAAAAAATATATATATATATATATATAACCTTTACACCAAATATGATAAAAAATCTCAAGATCACTTTTGAAAAGAGGGGAAGGTGATGTGGTAACAAGACTATTTATCATTTGTGAACCTTACCAGGTGCACCACAATTAAACACCTGTGGAGCCCAAACGGAACGGCCCATGATCTCACAAATGTATCCATATTCAAGGTTTGAGAGGCCCTCACCCAGTAACTGATCATATGCATCATTAGAGAGTGCATGATTGCTCCCATCAAAAATCAGTTTTCTTGCCCTAACAGCGCTATCAAACTGCACATAAACTCAATCGTATAAGCGAAATATGTTCACTCAGAAGAATATTTTCTTTGACACAAACAACAACTAGTTTCTGACGTAGGAAGTATAAACTTCAAAATTTAAAAATAAATATAGAATGTACACATGGGAAGCAAAATTAAGACACATACAGGTATAAATAAATTCCATAATCCTTCCTTCTTTGCTAGTTCCTTTAACTTCTCCTCTTCTGGATGAACTGTCCAACGTGATGTAGACTGAGCAAGTTTGTAAAATTCATTTTCCATGGGGTATATGTGATCTTCCATGAATTTGATCAGTTTGTTTCTCAATTCCAGAACCCTTTTACTAGGAACAAACCTCCCCCTCCACTTAAAATCCCTTGATTTTCATTCTCATTACCAGATAGTTTCAAATACTCTTGTGCAATTGGATCTGATCCATAGAAAGGAGAAAAGCACCTTAGACAATAATTTTGGGTAGATAAATACTCTAGGAAATTAAGTTATTATCTTTCAATCTAAGGAACCAATTTATCTGCATGCTAAACATTGTGTAAATTCAAGGCCAAAAAAGATAATTAATTGGTATAGCTACCTGAAGGAGGATGCTCTGGAAGCACGGATTGTCGTTGAATAAATACCCATGCAGCGTTAATAAGAGAATTAGCTATTTTTCCTGTGTGTTGGGCCTGCTTACCTCCTGATGCATTACCCTGCATTGTCATAGTAAAGCAGATATTACCCTGATGCGTTCACTTCCTATGACAAAATATTTTTTATTTAACATTTGAAAAGATACCATAGTCCATCTATTGTACACTCCTGCATAGATTGATGCCCCACGGAACAAGGAAAAGGCAACATAGAACTTCCACTCAGCAACAGGCCATGGTTTTCTCTGCATTGAAAATATGGTACCAGTGAGTGTGAAAAACAGAATATGATTGCTTATAACAATATTTTACTAGACCATAAAAGATGGCCATAAAGGGAAACCGAAGCATATCGAATGCAGGGGTGTGGAACGCATCAGTTAACTAGCAAGTTAAGGAATTGCAATACATCATACAGTCACTTCTATTTGAACATATTATAGATTAAACACTGCATTTTAACTCTAGAAGACCTAGGAGGTTTTATTATGCTCCACCATATCCATATACTAGCCAAGTTCCTCAGGTGAAAGAGCCTAGTAACAATACCAACGTGCCAAATAGCAACAATATTGCAGGCCAAACTTTCCGTGGGATTTATAGCGAAGTCAAGTTCTTCTGATTAAGAGGGCCATTATAGATACCATATCATCATGGCAACGAGGCAGCCAAAATCTATATATTTGTGTGTTGAGTTGTTGTGAAGTGTGAACGTGTTCTTTTTCTTTGTTTGTTTTGTTTTGATTTTGGAGGGCTAAAGTGTGATGGGTGTCTTGGTGATGATGGACTCCTATTGTGTAACACATAGATCAGATTGCAATCTTGTACTTAAGCTTCTAGGCAGAAGATTAGAACTACTTTGTATTTTCTAGTTGTCATTTTCTATTACATAAGAGTTTTTTCTCTATTATACTAGTCTCTCTGTCCTTTTACAATTAACATAAATAATATTTTTGCACCTAGCTTAAGTGTATTCCTCTCAGACTTCCAGGTTCGGATTTCAACCTCTCAATGGTAATCCTTTGCTGCTTCAAGCAATTTCTTCAAGTTTAATTGGTCATTTCCAATAAAAGTTACCTTCAACTTAAGTCCCAATCTATATATGAACCATATTTAATTTCTCCACTTGTCATCTTTTTTTTTTTTTTTTTCCTAACTTACTATAGTCTAAACTTAGAAGTTACCTTCAACAATGATCTTAATTTTAGTTGAAATTTAAACTTACAACCCTTCAATGCACATTCATGATGTACTTTATGAAAATTTCAATTTGGCAGGAAATATGAATCTTTTGAGAGCCTATTATTTGTTATACTAGTAGTTTATCACAGAGTCCTGATTACTCATGCATCATTTTGGTACCAAATCTTGAAATCACTGTTTGAACTTTCCACAGCCTTAGAAGTTAGAAAAAACAATCATAAAATCAATATCGGTATTCACAGTCATATGTGAATCTTCAAGCTTCCATGTATGCATTGCAAAGCACCCACCTGCATCTCACATTTTAATTATCAAAGCTATTTGAAATCATATTCACAACTTCAAGTGCTCTCCTCCATGTTAAAGTAGCTCAGATTTCAACCACTCAGTGTAATCCTGTAACAATCAATCTATCTTGACCATTCAAGCAGAGCAAAACCAACCCAAATTCGAAGGATCCATGTGAATCATACCACCAGATGAGGTGTGTTCATATATGATATAGCTAGCCAGTCATGCCTGAACTAATTTTCTTGTTCTTTATCCCACACTGCTTAGATTATATCTACTACATGACTTTATAATAGTTATCACATGCCCAACTGTTCACCGAGCTAAGTAGCGCTAGCTTGTAACTCGAGCGAGGGTATTATTGAGATGGGACAATGGTTTGGCTCACTCGGTAGGATCAGTTTGGCGCATTCCACTGGCTCGCCCGTTCCAAGTTGAGAGTTGGGCCATGTGACTTGGGCTGAAGCCCGGGTAATGTGGTTCCTAAAGTGGAGGGCATTGTGTGAGGCTGGTTTCACAGAGCAACGAAGACCACCCGCTCTCAACAGTGGAAGGATAACGGGCCGGTGCACTGCTGGTCCACATTGCCTTGTGAGTCGATCTCACTTGAACCATCTCTTTTTGAGCTAGCCATTACTTAAAACCCCAAGTCAACAACATTTTTTTTTTTTAATCTATACCAAAACTTTCTCAGCATATACAAGACAGAAGATTTAGAACCAACCCATTAATTTTTGTTTGCTAAGAAACTAACCCAATAAAACAAAACAAGCTTAGACAATTTTTGCATAGCTTTCACACCTGAATTAAATACACTAGATTCACCCAAAAGAATATTAATCAATTACATACAAGAAAACGATCAGTTATATGCTTGAAATCTGATACTTCTGCCAGAAAAGTCCTCTGACCAAACCTTTGAGTCTGAGAGGCTTTAGTGTGGGCTTACACTGCATTCTTGTTTTCTTCAACTTGCAAGCCCAAGTGTACCTACGTAAAAGATACCTTCACAGCAACTGTAAGTTGGTGTGAAATTACTACTAATGCCATGACTTGGCTATCATGTGATGCAAATATAAAGGGCATTTTGGACATTATAGAGGCGATTTAGGTTAGGAAACCAAATAAATAATGTATTTGGAAGCATCATCAGGGGATTATTAAGAACTAATCAGAATGTCGGTCTTAAACATATACAAATAGCAAAGGACTACCACCTTTCATCCAATTAAATAAGATGTTTTCATGGACCAAATAGATTGTGATTAAAAATGTATATCTTCTTGAATAGTTAATTAATAATATTGTGTCAAATAAGGAACTAAATAAAAGGCTATTAGTTAGCCATCTGTTTAGGTGGACCATGGATATAATATATCAAAGATCAAAGAAATAAGATAGTTGTGATCATATTATGGACTTGTTTGAAAATCATACACATTTTTAATGTGAGAATGTAAGAGTGACCGGATATGCGTGTTAGATTCGGGTTGTCGATTAGAAGAGATGTAAAGACAATAGCAAGTTTTGGAGCAAGAAATATAAAGTAGAGAAAACAAGTGAAGATATAGATTTAGATATACATCACGAGTGAGGCCATTGGGTTGCAAGTTGCTACTAGTGCATTCCAAGTCATCATCAACAACTGGATTTTTTGGTGTATACTTTCCCATAAGAACACCTGTGTATGTTAAAAGTTTACATATCACTGCACTTCTCATTATAGCTTTTTACAAAGGATTGAACCCCTTCATCAAGTAGTCTAAGAGCACCCAACTTGGAGGAACAAGGTGTTTGCAAATAAACTTTGTTTGAAGTGCTAATATGATTAGAAGTATAATACATCATTGCAGACTTCTCTATAAGGTAACCATATTGTTTTCCTATTCTGCTTTCAATATAATAGCATCTATTGTCCTTTTTTTCTTTTTCAAATAACTTTATCAGACTGTAAATTTTGATGACTAATCAAAAACTGTTTAACTGTGAACTTGATTATTATGGCACAATAATGGTTCAATTTTGAAACAACAAACTGTCTACCTAAAAAATAGGATGAAAACCATCACCTATTGATCCCACATCCACTGACTCATTTTTTAACATTTGTTGGGCAAGGGAATCACTCCTATTTTATCTATAGTTTTTTTAAAAAAAAAAAAAAAAAAAAAATAGAAACTATACTCAACTGTAACAAAAGCAAAACTGCATAAGTTATCAGATGTAGGGGCATCTGCATGTGCAAGCAATAGAAACCACGGAGATAAGAGAATCAAAAAATAAGATTTTTGAGAAACAAATTAAAAAAAAAAAAAGAAAATTTATTTAATTATTTATTTTCCATTGATACGTCAGTTCCCACCAACTATTACAATTAGCATGAAGAGAAACAATAAAAATCTCTAAGAATTCTCTTTCTGTTTCTCAGTCTAAACTAATTCTAATCTTTATAAAGAAATAAAAGAAGATTGGGATCAATAATAATCTGAAGGCATTCGGTATCAGCACAAGGGACAAGAGTGATTGGTCTAGAGCCACTTGAGGATACAATGTCCGTGATAGACATGTGAACATGGCATGCGAATGAGTTCAGAACCAGTCTCAAACTCCTCCAAACAGATGATACAATCTCCAACCGAAACGGAGTCAGACTGTTGTTGAAACCTAAACTTCTCCAATGCCTCAACGGAAGATTTAGTGGCAGGGATAGACCTGGCCTCAAAAGCCTCCATGGATTCCCTGATGATCGAATTCTCAAAAGCGTCTGTCACGATCGTATCAGAATCCGAATCGGTGGTATCCAATAATAGTGCCGTAAGGTGTGCTAGGACCACAACAATCTGCAATCTTGATGAAGTTGATAGATTACTCATGTAATCAAACAGTTATTAAACTATTATAATCTATTTAACAGAATAGGAGTAGTTACAGGGTAGTTACAATTAGTTGTAATTCTGTTGATTCTACACTATGTATAAATAGAGGTTAATACCTCTCATATAATCAGTAAAGCATTTTCAAATATACAGTATTTTCTCTCAATACTTCTCTCTCTTAGTCTTTCTCCTTTCACTGCTTTTGGTTTCTTTCATGGTATCAGAGCAGTTACGATCACTGTAACCATGTCAATTCCTTCTCTCCCAAACACACAGTCAAACTCTCAAACACCCATACTTCTCCTCTCAAATATCTCCAATTATGTCACAATCAAACTTGACCATACCAATTACCTCATGTGGAAGTTCCAGATTACTGGGATTCTTGATACATACTCTCTACTGGATCATCTTAAAGATCCAACACCATGTCCTCCAAAGTTCTTGCTTGATGAAATTGGTTGCATAACCTCAGAAGCTAATCCTCTCTTTCTTCAATGGAAGACCCGAGACAAAGCATTGTTCTCTCTCATTAGCTCAACACTCTCATCGTCTGCAATCTCATTGGTAATGGGACAGACTTCAGCTTCAGGCATCTAGAGAGTGATAAAGAATCGATATACATCGATTTCTCGATCTAGTGTTGTTAATCTCAAACAAGAATTAAACAATATCAAGAAAGGCAGTGAGTCCGTGACATCATTTCTGTAGAAAATTAAAGAAGCAAGAAACAAACTAACCAATGTAGGCATACACATTGACGATGAAGAGATCTTGCATATAGTTCTTCAGGGATTACCATCAGATTTTCACTCCTTTACATCAGAAATGTTGACCAAGAATGAACCAGTTCTTTTCGAAGAACTTCATATCTTGATGAAGACTGAGGAGGATCTACTCAAATCTTCCATGGATAACACTAAGGAGATCTCTCATATGGCCATGGCAGCAACTGCAGGTTCACAATCTTCTTGGGTTGGAAATCGAGGCAGAGGAACCAATCGTGGCAAAGGCAACCAAGGTGGAAGATTTCAGTCATACAATCGTGGGGGCTTCAATCAAGGGGGGTTTTCTCAAGGGAACTCAAACAATGGTGGTGGTATTTTTTCCAATTACAACAAAAATTCCCAAAATCCTCAAAATCCCCAATCTTCCCCATACTCCACTTCTCGCCCCACATGCCAAATCTGCTACAAACCTGGACATGCAGCCATCGATTGCTATCAACGGATGAACTATGCATACCAAGGACGCCATCCACTTGGATTTCTGATACAGGGGCCACCGATCACTTTACTCCAGATTTAAACACCATCCCAGATAATCATGCTTACACCGATTCTCAACTTGTTTCCGTGGGTAATGGTCAGCAACTTCCTATCTCTAATATTGGTAATGGTTAACTTCGTACTTCATCTTCTTTTTTTCATCTTCGTAAGGTTTTACATATTCCTTCAATGAAGTATAACCTTCTTTCTGTCAATTGGTTTTGTCAAGATAATGCTTGCTCTTTTCAATTTGATGTTCGTCGTTTTCAGATCACCGATCTTCTTACGGCGAAGCCCCTCTACACGGGTTTCAATAAGGATGGTCTTTATCCCATCCATGGACTCTCTCTCCTGTCCTGGAATTCCCGCATCTCTGCACTTCTTTCTCGTTCTGCCTCGTCTTCTCTGAGTTCTCATAACTCCAAAACTTGCCTATCATCTGTTTGTTCAAATGTTTCCCAAGCTGCTCTTTGGCACATATGGCTAGGCCACCCACAGCCTCGTGTTTTACAGCAGCTCTCAAGTCATCATTTACTTGGCCCACGGTCCATTTCTTCTAACTCTTCATTTTGTAAACATTGTGTCATGGGAAAAATGACCCAATTGCCTTTTTCTCCTTCACATTCTTGTACAAAATTTCCTTTAGAACTTGTACATAGTGATGTTTGGGGTCCAGCTCCAATTTCTTCAATGAATGGTTTTTGCTATTATGTCATTTTTGTGGATGATTTTACAAGATTCACGTGGTTTTTTCCTTTATGTCACAAATCTCAAGTTCTTTCTTCTTTCCAACATTTCAAGAATACAATGGAAAATTTTCTTGGTAAAACCGTTAAAATTTTACGTACTGATTGTGGAAGTGAATATACTCATAATGAATTCCGTAATTTTTGTTCTAATAATGGAATCCTTCATCAATTCACTTGCCCTCACACCTCTCAACAAAACGGTGTTGCCGAAAGAAAACATCGTCACATTGTTGACATCGCTCTTACTCTAATTTCTCAATCCTCTCTTCCTTTTCAATATTGGTCTTATGCCTTTTCCACCGTGGTATTTCTCATAAATCGTCTTCCCTCCATTAACCGCAATTCTCTTTCTCCTTGGGAGAATATATTTGGTAATTCACCAAATTATTCTCTTTTTAAATCCTTTGGTTGTGCTTGCTTTCCGTTATTATGTCCTTATTCCAAACATAAGTTCACTCTTCGTTCCAAAGAATGCATTTTTCTTGGATATGCTTCTAACTCCAAAGATTACCTTTGTTTTGATCCTATTACGTCTCAATTTTATGTCTCCCATCATGTCAAATTTAATGAACATCATTTTCCTTTTTCTTGTATTTCTTCCTCCTCACAAAATACTTCCCATTCAGTTACATCTAATCCTTGGCTTAGTACTCTTTTATATTTTCATGCTTGTTCCAATTTACCATCTTTATTGGGTCCTGTTCCTGACCAACCCACGGGCTGTCCAACATATTCACCTACACAGCCTTCTTCATACACTCCCTTGGGCCTAAGTCATCTACCTCCCAAGGCCTCACCTTTACCCTCCATATTGGGCCCAATTCCTTCAAATATACCTAACCCTTCTCAAAGCCCAATAACACCCATTTCATCTCACCCTAGCCCACATATTACATCTTCCTCTTCAGCACCCGCCGCCCCCGCCTCTGTATCTTCAGTATCTCCAGCTCTTCCCATACCGGCACCTTCACAACTTCACACTTCTCTTGCTCCCGTGATCCCATATATTTCATCCCATCCCATGCAAACTTGATCCAAGTCTGGTACTTCCAAAAAGAAATCCTTCAACACTACCACTACCAATTACCTTCAAACCGAACCTCCAACTTACACTATTGCTTCCAAGATTCCGAAATGGCAACAAGCTATGGCTTCTGAGTTTGAGGCTCTTCAACGACAGCAAACATGGTCACTCATTCCCTCTTCTTCAACTCAGAATGTGATTGGATGTCGATGGGTTTACAAGATCAAACGGAATACGGATGGATCGGTCTCTCGGTATAAAGCTCGTCTTGTGGCTAAGGGGTTTCACCAATAGGCCAGTGTTGATTATGACGAAACTTTCAGTCCCGTTGTCAAACCCCCTACTGTTTGCATCATATTATCCTTGGCAGCTTACAATCACTGGTCACTTCGACAACTCAATGTAAGTAACGCATTTCTTTATGGATTTCTCAAAGAAAATGTCTTTATGACTCAACCTCTGGGCTTTGTTGATCAAACTCATCCCTCTCATGTTTGTCAATTGCACAAGTCCCCTGTATGGATTAAAACAGGCCCCTCGTGCCTGGTTTGAACGTTTTACGTCACATTTGCTTACTTTGGGTTTCATTGCCTCTGTTGCTAATGCCTCCTTGTTCATATTACGTCGAAGTTCTCTTACTGTCTATTTGCTGTTGTATGTTGATGATATCATTATCACGGGTAATGATTCATTTACAATCACCACCATTATTTCTCAATTGTCCACTACTTTTGAGCTCAAGGATTTGGGTCCCCTACGGTACTTCTTGGGTTTACAGATTGATTACACAAAGAGTGGCTTTTTTGTTCATCAACGCAAATAACTCACTAATTTGCTCACAAAATTTCACATGATTGACTCCAAAGCTGCTCCCACTCCGATTGTATTGACTCCTGCTTTTACTCCTTTTGATGATGATGTTCTCCCTGATCCTACTCCATATAGGAGTCTTGTTGGTGCCTTACAGTATGCCACTTTCACAAGACCTGACATCACATTTGCAGTAAATCGTGTATGTCAGTTCATGCATAAACCCACCTCCACTCACTTCATGGCTGCCAAAAGGATTCTCAGATTTCTCAAAGGTACTCTTGACAAGGGTATTCTTTTTCAACCCGGTCCTCTTACTCTGACTGCTTTCACAGATGCAGACTGGGCTGGCGACCCTTCTGACCGCAGATCCACTTCAGGTATCACTGTCTTCCTTGGGCACAATCCTATTACTTGGGTTTCCAAGAAACAGCATACCGTTTCACGCTTTTCCACCGAAGCAGAATATCAGTCTCTTACAAGAGGTGCTGCTGAGCTTGCTTGGCTTCGTCAAGTTTTATGTGATCTTGGCTTATATTTGGCTTTCGCTCCTGTCATATAGTGTGACAATACAAGTGCTCTGGCATTGGCCTCCAATCCAGTTTTTCACGGCCGCACTAAGCATATTGAAGTGGATTATCACTTTGTTCGTGAGAAAGTTGTATGTGGTGACATTTCTATTCAGTTCATTTCTACCGATGATCAAATTGCAGATATCTTTACAAAAGCTCTTCCTTCTCCACGATTTCCTCGCTTAAGTTCCAAACTTCTGGTCTATTCCAATGACCATTCGTTTGAGGGGGGATGATAGATTAATCATGTAATCAAACAGTTATTAAACTATTATAATCTATTTAACAGAATAGGAGTAGTTACAGGGTAGTTACAATTAGTTGTAATTATGTTGATTCTACACTATGTATAAATAGAGGTTAATACCTCTCATATAATCAGTCAAGCATTTTCGAATATACAGTATTTTCTCTCAATACTTCTCTCTCTTATTCTTTCTCCTTTCACTGCTTTTGGTTTCTTTCAGAAGTGCCAGCCGATAGAGCAATTGAGGCTATATTTTGTAACACAGCTTGTTGTTCAGTGATTTGGACATTCATCCAACTAAGTATAGAAGACAATCGAGAACCATTGTCTTGCAACAGCAACTCATGTCTTGAGAGCCAGAGGGTGAAATCACATTCTTTTCTTGGTTGGTGGTCAACGAATTGAGTTAACGAATAGAGGCAAAATTCGATCAGAAAATCACCCCGCAACCATAGCGGGTTGTTCTGGTCCACCGCTTGCCATTCCTCAAACACAATGAAACGAAAAAGATATCCATAATCAACTATGGACGACATCTCTAAACTAGAACGAAAACAAAAAAACTCCTCCTTCCCAGTAACCTTTATTTTTATAATCTTATTCCTATTTCTCCTTGAATTAGGAGAGCAAGGATAAGTCGGTTTCACTTTTATTTTTTTATATTTCATGAAATCGTGTTTCACTTTTATTTTACTTTATAACTTTCTCGGTTTAAATCATTCATTTACTAGAGCCCAAAAATCCACTTTTTTTTTTTTTTAATAAATTCTAAAATTAATTAATTTAATCAAAGAAAGAATGTTAAATTCGGGTTGTGATCATATTATGGAACTTTTTTTTAGTAACAATATTCAAAACTAATGACCGTAGCAAATTGTGCATAAATTGTATTTCTTCATTTATTATATTGATCAAAGTTACCAAAGTCACCTAAAAAACCTTTACCAGACCAGAGTAGGCAAACAAATAAATCCCTGGATCTATATTAAAAAAAAAAAATCTATATGAATGGCACAAGTACATTAACTTGGTAAGAAAATTGAAATAACAGAGTAACCTTGATATCAATATATCTCACTAACATCCCATACAAAATAAAAAAAATAAATAAATAAATGAAATCTTTTTCAAATTCTAAACAAACCCCATTATTTCTTTGGTTTCTTTACAAGAGAAATCCTACACCCAAGATTGGAGGACTTGAACACAAACTTATTAGCATCACCAGGACACACTTTCCCACCTGGGTTTTCCTTCTTTTTCCACTCCAAATCATCATCATGAATCCTTTTAACCACACAATCTTGCTTTAAATTATGAAATATGGATTTCACAGGTGCCTCATCCTCTTCTTCTTCAAACTCCTTCTTCTCCTTCTCTTGCCGATTCAAAACTTCAAGCATTGAATCCACACTCACACATGCACGTCTAGATTTCATGGATTGCATCTCACTCAGCACAGCATTGATCTCCATCTCTCTTTTGGAATCCGAAGCTTTATTCTCCAAAGCCTTCATTGCATCGCCCATCTCTTCAGTTTCCCTTTTCGTCTTCTTAGGTCCGATTAGGATGGATTTGGAACTCCCACTCCGGTTGGGTTAACTTAATTCATTATTCATCCCCAACTTTATTTTTTAAAATTAATTAACTTTTGCCACTTTTACGTTATAACTTAGTGGGTTCAACTTTTTAAGTCGTTTATCCAGAGCCGAAAAATCCATTTTTTTATTTATTTTATAAATTCTAAAATTAATTAATTTAATCAAAGAGTGCCACAAAGAAAGCAGAAAAACTAAGGCTCTGTTTGTTTGGAAGTAAAATGTTTTACGGAAAACGTTTGCATCATTTTCAGTCGTTTGTTTCACTGTAAAATCGGGTCAACGGAAATCATTTGTTTCTTTGACCGGAAAAACCTTAACAAATTTTAGGAAAACGGTTTACGGAAATATTTTCCGTAAACCATTTTCCAAAACCCATTCGCACAAACCCCCGACCCCCTTTCTCTTCTCTCTCGCACAAACCCACCCCCTTCTCTCGACTTTCTCGCACTGGACCTTCGCCGATCTGATCACTGGGCTTCACGGTGGGCTTCGCGACGAGGCGGTTGAGCGGCGCGGTTCGCGGTGGGCTTCGCGAAGAGGAGGTTGAGCGGCGCGGTGGGACGAGCTTCGCCGATCTGGTCACTGGGCTTTGCAACGAGGCGGTTGAGCGGCGCGGTTCGCGGTGGGCTTCGCGAAGAGGAGGTTGAGCGGCGCGGTGGGACGAGCTTCGCCGATCTGGTCACTGGGCTTCGCAACGAGGCGGTTGAGCGGCACGGTGGGACGAGCTTCGCGACGAGCGGTTGAGCGGCGCAGTGGGACTCTCGGCTTTCTCGCACTGGGCTTCGCTGGGTTTGCGGGGTTTGTGGTTTTTTTGCTGTGATGGTGTTTGTGGGTTTGCTGGGTTTGCGGTGGATTAACGGTGTTTGCTGGGTTTGCTGTGATGGTGTTTGTGGGTTTGCTGGGTTTTTTTTAATGGTGGTTTGCGGTGGTTAACAGTGCATTGTGGTTGTTGATTTGCACTTAACAATGGGTTTCTTTGTTTTTTTTTTCTTCATTTTACGTCGCACCAAACACCGTAAAATATTTTCAAAAGCATTTTCCAAAATGCAAACAAACACTGGAAAAACAAATATTTTCATGTAAATCATTTGCATTTACAAACATTTTACGGTGGAGAATATTTTACGTCGAAACAAACGGAGCCTAAAAAGAATGCGAAGTTTCAACTTTTTTTTTTTTTTTTCTCACAATTTTTACTCTTGAAATTGTGTTTTGGATACTCAAATTTGGGGTTTGGCTCAGTTGCAAACAGACCCCCTAAGGTTTTGATTTTGCAATATAACCACCTGAGATTTTTTAATTGATGAAATTGACCCCTCTAAGTGCATTTTTTGTCAATTTTGTTAACAAAATTTGTCACATGCATTGCACTTGAGTTTATAATAATGAATTTTTTATTATAAAGTGGTCACATATAATACACGTGACAAATTTCTACTAGCAAAATCGGCAAAAAAAAATACTTAGAAGGATCAATTTCACTAATTTAAAAACCCTAGGTGGTTATATTGCAAAATCAAAACCCCATGGGGTGATTATGCAATTTAGCCCTCAAATTTTTGTGCTCAATTTGACATAAATCATGAATCGTGTTTTGGAAACACGATTAAACACTTTTCAATTATTTATCTATAATGGTAAATCTGAATTTTAATTATTTTAATTCCATTTTCAACATAAGCAGCTTAATCTATATTCGTAATGATGCTAGTTGTGTTTATAGATATAGTGAACAACAAACCATGGGTTTCGTGTCCACATTTTCTCATGGGCTTTTGCAAAAATGCTAGATTTCTATATAATTAAAAAAAAAAATGTTTATGTTTTGATAAATAAATAAATATTAAAAATGAATTATTTTGCAAAAATAAAAAATAAAATGCTCCCACAATACATAAAAGGCTACCTGTTAACAAAACATATAAATTATGTACAACAATTATTAGTTCATAAATACATTCTGTAAGAGAGCCCTCGCCTCCCTCCCTCTCTCTGCAATAATTTCATCCATGTTCTCATTAGGCTATGTCAAATTCATCATCTTCTCATTAAGTCATGTCATACTTATTTTTCTTCTCTTTTTTTACTTCTTTAAAAAATTAATTACCATCATCTCTTAAGTACAAGCTTAATTACCATTTGTCACCACCTCTCTTTCTGATGACATGTTATATAATTGAAATTGATTTCTCAAATATCATAACACATAATAAGTATTATAAATGGGTCATAACATAATTTCTTATAAAATATTTTAAAATGCACTTCGCATTGCACGGGATATCGTAATTGTGTTATTAATTTTGAAAATGGTCACTTCTTTTGTTCTTTATGACTTTAAGCCCAAAAATTATGTTTGAAGAAACACAAATGGCATGTTCTCTACTCATGAAATTTGGTGCATTTATGTTATATTTTGTTTGCATTTGGTAAGAAATTTTTTATCCTTTATATACCAAAAGGTTAAGATATTTTTAATCAATTAATTCAGCATCAACATGAAATCAAATTCTTATATGCTTTTCATATATTCATATTTTGACAGTTTGAGATATTGAAGTAAACTAAACACAAGTTGATTACGACAGTAGGACTTGAGCCTTGCAGCCACAATCATTGTGATTTGTGAGCATCGCTGCGACGGAGAGCCTACAGGGTTCCAAAGAGCGTATCCACACCGGAGAGCCTCCAACTGGCCGCACCAGAGAGCAACCATCTACTTCTGGCGAAGGAATGGTTTATTTTTGTTAAGGTTTGTTTGTTTGTTTGTGTTTTTTTGTTTTTTCACATATTTGGGTTGGGTTGGGCTTCACAGACTTCACATATTTGAGTTGGGTTGGGATATATATTGAATTTTTTTTTTTTAATGCTGTGTTTTTATTGATATATTTTTATCGTTTAATTTAGGAACCCATGAGTAGATTGCAAGGTCTCACGGAAATTTATCCAAGATTGCCACGATTTCAGGTTTGTTATTAATCACGTGTTTTTAAAAATATAATCACTATATGTCTATATATGTTATACTCATATATATATATATATATATATATATATTGTTTAATTGCAGCAGGATGCTGTAGGCTTCAAGTGTGAATGTGGCAGGTATTATGTCATTTCTAGAAGAGAATGAGCAAGAGGGTGGGCTGGTGTGAGGCCTTCTTGCATTGTAAAATTCATTTTCCATGGGATATATGTGATTTTCCATGAATTTGATCAGTCTGTTTCTCAATTCCAGAACCCTTTTACTAGGAACAAACCTCCCCCCTCCACTTAAAATCCCTTGATTTTCATTCTCATTACCAGATAGTTTCAAATACTCTTGTGCAATTTGTTCTTACCGTTTGCAGATTTTGCTGCTTGCTCTGTTCACTTGTTTTAATGCTCTGATTGAATCAACACGTAACCTTTACATCAAATATGATAAAGAAGATTTTGATCAGATATTCACATGGCTGTTGCTACTATTTCATTATAAATTTATAATATACTATTTTCTTTGAAACTTATCTTCTTTTAAAAAAATTAAAGATTGTGAAAGAGGATGAATGGGTATAACAATGATAATCAGAAAATGCTATTTAATTTTGAGCAGATTCTTCATTATCAGGTGATCTTTATACTTATTTATATGTCACACATGAGGATGTCTATAAGAAGAATAAGCTTTTTATTGCAAAAGAAAAAAAAAAAAAAAAAAGAAAAAAAAGAATAAGCTTTATTGCATTAGAATTGGATCTTTTACACGTCACAAGCCATTTTAAAACAAAATAAAAAAAAAATTGCTTCCTTTGCGTTGTTTTATTTGTTTATATCGTAGTTGGCCTAAATTCATATATCAATGCTTCAGCTAGGCAACTTAGTCATATTGAACGGCAACTTAATTAGGCCTAATAATAAGGATTAAAGAAGTTGCTCCAAACCCAACTCAGTTTGGATTGTTTGAACCTTATTTTCTTGCGAAAGTTAGGTTTATTTGTTGTTTCCTAAAGTTTAGTACCTTGAAAGGTCAAAAGCAGTTTTTCCAGCTTAAGTTAGTTTCATTTGTTGTATGTCCTCCTTATTGGGTTGTAAATAAGATTGAATAAAGACAATTAACCAATAATAGGTCAGTAGTATCTAATTCTTTTCCAGCTTAGGTTTATTTGTTGTATTTCCTCCATGATAAGATTGAAATAAAAACAAGGTTAGTAGTAGTAGAGGAATTACTAATGTTGAAAATCAAATACACCATATATTAATCAACTTTAGGCTTTTATGCTGCCGGTCCAGGGGTCCCTTTTCCCTTCAGATTATTCTCTTCTTTGATTCTTTCTATATTTTCAGTTAAGAAAAAAGAAAAAAGAAAAAAAGGATCCTGTTTAGAATTCACTTCAAATTCTTCAAAGCTTAGCTCTTTGCAGTTCTAACTTGCCAATAGTACCCAAGTGGACTTCATCCGGGCCGTCTGCAATTCGTAATGTTCTTGCCGTGGCCCAAAGATGTGCCAGAACGGTGTCGGAAGAAAGACCGGCTGCACCATGCACTTGCATTGCCGTGTCAAGCACCTTCAATGCCATGTTTGGGGCTGCTACCTGCCCCACATACCACCAGACCATTTTAAAGAAAGTTCATTAACATATATGATCAAGAACAAAATAACAATAAACAAAGATTGGATTTGGAACTTCATATTAGAAACAACAATTACCTTGGCCATTGCAATGGTTCCACGGGCTTTTTTGTTTCCAAGCCTATCAAGTTGGTCAGCTGCTTCCAAAACCAACAATCTGGCTTTCTCTAGCTCTATCCGACACTGAATGACAGAGCAAATATAAGAAGACTGCTATAATACTAGGAGGTGAATCTAATAATATCATGGTGGACCACTACAACATAACAATCATACTTCTACTTTTTGTATCAATATTCCATTGGATGAAGTTGTACTCTCATTGATTTAGGTTGCATTCTTATTTCTGTTTTTGAAATGTATAGTGACATAAATTTTTTCAATTATTCTATAACAGAGACTTGAATCAATATACCTTTCAATGTCTGAAATGAATGAACCTTGTTCTGCTATCAACTTTCCAAACACTCTTCTACTAAGAGCCCTCTGAGCCATCATCTGCATCCCACGCTCAGCAGCAGTTTTTGGTACCTTAAAAGGTCAATTGCAGTTTTTCCAGAGATTCTAGATAAGTTTATAAAAATCATCATGTGCGTTTTACTAGCCGTGTAGCGCCAGCTTGTAACCGGTGCATAATATTTGTTCGATACTTTTCTCTCTCCCATGCTTAATACTTTCCCTAAGTTATATATAGAAGAGTCTAGGAATTGGGTGCGGATTCGGATACTTTCACTTTTATTTTAGTTTATAACTTTCTCGATTTAACACTTTTTAAGTCATTAATTTACTAGAGCCAAAAAATCCACCTTTATTTATTTATTCATAAATTCTAAAATTAATTAATTTAATCAAAGAATACTACAAAGGAAAAAAAAAAATGATAATTTTTAGCCCTTTTTTTTTTCTCTCTTTCTCACAATTTTTTAACTCTTACAATTGAAATTGTGATTTGGATACTCAAATTTTCGTGCTGACAAGATTTGAAATCGTGTTTCCAAAGCAGCTTATTCTATATTCGTAATGATGCTAGCTGTGTTTATAGAAATAGGGAACAACAAACCATGGGTTTTGTGTCCATCATTTTCTCATGGGCTTTCACAAATATGCCAGATTTCTAAATAATTTTAAAATGTTTCTTTTTTGATAAATAAATGTTGAAAATGCATTATTTTGCACACACAAAAAAATAAAAATAAAAAATGCCCCCACAACAATACATAAAAGGCTACCTGTTTAACAAAATAAAACACTATGACATAACTTCTGTACAACAATAATTAGTCATGAATACATTCTGTAAAGAGGCCTCCACGATTAGAGTCCTCCCCTCCCTCTCTTCCTCTAACTCTCTTTGATTTGTTGTACAAAGTTACAATAAGAATGAATAAATAAATTGATATACAACATTGAGGCTCCCCACCCAACCAAAAAAGAAAAAGAAAAAAGCGTGACATTTAATACTCCGCAGGTTATACCTAATGAAAAACTTGAGAAGATGCATAATACTCACTCTCATTGAACACAGGTCTTAAATCTTCTTTGCACATGAAATCCAGGGGGAAAGAAACAAGATGCCCCCTCAATCCCTTTAATCTCTCCATGGGATCAGTTTTCTTGATATCTCCATTTTGATAGGATTCTAACTTCTCAGGTGCTATTCCTAAATCAATAGTAGTATGGTCAAGTCTCTCCCTCCAGGAGGCCGTGCTTTGTCTGAGTGCAGCTCTGCGTGGAATCATATTTGGGGAAAATAGTAGTTAGCACAGGAAGAGAAGGGATTAGAGGAAGATTAAGAACTGCATCATACCTTGTATGTATAAGATCACTAGGTATGCAAGAAAAGACATCTTGGTAAATTGCAGTATTTGTCTGTCAAACAAATCAGAGATAAATGGTTATTACTTCAAGAACAAAAGCAGCAGATAAATCTCAAAAACGTTCAGTAAAACAATTAATACCAGCCATAATCTGTGTAAGCCATTTGACAGCTAACAATATGCATGAAAGAGATTGTTACCTCACTCTTTCTTGCCCCCTTCAATTTTTCTTTTTCTTTTTTTTAAATATTCATAGAAACATCATTCTGCAAATACATTCTAAAACTTGATAATCCTACATCAGCCAGCCTATACTCCTAATCTTTAGCCTCAATTCACATTAGAAGAACATTTAACACCATTAACCCCCCAACCTTTTCAATTGGCTTGTTCGACCTTGTACATAATCTTTATTTCCCACATGCCGGCATCTGTAGATCTATAATATTTCATGTCTAGGCCATAAATTTGTAAAAATCAGATTGTTAAAAATACAATTTCCTTATCAGGTTCTTCAACAAGCCTAAAATTTTCAAATTCTTATTGGTTGTCAATTTTCAACAATAAAATGCGATGGCCTACTGTGTTTAATTTCCATACAAATTTTTTCTACTTTTCATATTTTTAGCTTGTTACTTTTTCTCACCTTTGCAGTGGACATCCACATATCCTTGTAAGTGGAATCAACAACAGGATCAATTATTTGATCAATCTGAGAAAAGGAATATAGAGAACCAAGATCAGCTAAATTACTAAGCTATTCCAAGAAGATAATATATTCATTCATCATACACTGAAAAGAATGAAGGCAATTAGATTCATCAACCTCTCCTGAACGAAGACCAAGGTGTTCAGACCACAGTGACAGACGTAGAGTCAGAGAAAATTTTCCAGCCTTCCATGGTTTTCCTCCCATAAATGAATTAACTGGCTCTTTGTCCTCGATAAGTACACCAATCTGAAATATATTTGTGTGATACTTAATAGGAAGCTACCCCAAGGCAATGCAACTAAGCATATAGAACAGACCATCGTATCAAAAGTTCAAAGTTAAACAGGGACATATCTAGACACTGAAATCAATCAGGATATTTGAGATAAATTATCTGGAAAAAAAAGGAACTTATAGCAAACAAAATTCTACAGCAAAGACACAGATGGTAGCAATTTGGGTATTTAATAAATTTCACTAATTAATTTATTATATTGATCAGAGTTACCAAGTCGCTTAACAACTTGTACAAGGTTCACAAAATCGAGGCTGAAAGCATGCTCTAGCCTTGAGATGTTTCCACCTTTTGGCATCTACAATGCCAGGAGAAACATGAACAAAATTATGGAGAGAAGTCATCAAGAAGGAGTGGTACCTCAGAATCTCTTGAACCAAGCAAACTCCTATCATTAATATTAGCTGATCCAATCAATGCTATACAATCATCAACAATCATAATTTTACTGTGCACATACACCTGCAGTAACAAAAGAAGTATGATGGGAATAATGATAAATTGTAGGAAGCTTTTGCAAATGACTAGGAAAGATAAATGAAAGTATATTAATATGTGGGTAAGGCGCATTGATGCAAGAATTGGTGCAAGAAAATACCTGACTGGAGGCCACAGGACCATCATCAAAGAGTTTACCATAAGCTCTGAGGCCATAGAAAGAAATGTAATCATGTGTTTTAGGACCAAGAAGATCACTAAGATTATGCAATATCGAATTATTTCCTCTGCAAATGGTTCGATACTGCCAATGCATTATGGCTCTCACAGATGCTGCACCCCCGTCATCCACACCCCCCTATTAAAACAAAATTTAGTAAGAAAATGTAACAGGTAATCAAATTTCATATTTGAAGGATTTTGACAACGAAATAGAACCTGGAAACCCGGTAGAAGTGGTATGACAACTATAACCCTAAAACACTTCTTATCATTGTATGCTCGCATAATACGCCGATATAATGCTTCCAACACACGATTACGTATTATCTCATCTCCTGCGAGACCTGATATGAAAAATTGATTCTGGGAAAAAGTTGCCAATAATTAATCCAAAAGATCATGAAAATAACAGAATGCAACTTTAACAAGGTTCTCAATGCAAAACCGTTTATTTTAACAGAGATCTAACTTTTTACACTTAAAACAAAACCCCAGGGGGATTGTGTCACACTCTAAACTTCAGGTGGGCTTTGTGTATTAAGGGCAAACCACATGGTTTTTTTATTTGTAGTTTCCCCTAAAATAAAATATAGCCATTCAAGGGCCTGTTAGGTTGTCCATGGAATTGAATGGCCACATTTGTACTCTCAATGGCATCTGATTTACATTTTCACCATCTGCCATCACCATAATGAATGCTTAAATATATACTAACTGAAGTTCCAAAATATCCTTGTTTCAAATACTTTTATGATGAGGGTTGTGGTTCTTGAATTGATCATTTCATCAGGTTGGACTTGTGCATTAGTTTCTATGAAAATATAACAATTATGCTAATCAACATATACTTTTCTATTCAGGCACAAGATTCAAGACATCTTCCCTAATTTTCAAAGTGAAAAATATAGTACAGGATATTCTAATACATAAACACCTATAAGGAGTAAAAAAATGATAGTAAACATATGGAAGTGAATATACCTCAATGTAGATGAAGTGTTCTGCTTTCTCAATAAGAGAGCAATAAGCACTGTGCATGCTCTCTTCAGTTTGACTTGTTCCAGCAGACCACTGACTGACACTTCTAATAACCTGAAAAATAATAGGATACAAAGTCCAATATCATGATCAAAATACAAAACAGCAATGGTAAGAAACGAAATATATAGACATTTAGCCAAATGACATCTCCTCCTCTTATAAGAGCAATGTGAAGGGTTTGGTTGTGGGTTCAAACCCACCAGGTGTGTGTATAACTTACCAATTTCAAAGCATATACAACAAATAGTACTGGATTCCTACATACTTACAAATTTAACCATGTCTTTCCAATACTGCCCTTAACTTTGTTAAATTCTTAGTCACAACAATGGGGACAAGTCTTCTTCTTCTTTTTTTAAAACTAAATGTCTTCATTTTTCAATTTATTGAAACTAATTTACAATACAATGAGGGGCACTTTATGGAAGTGAGATAAATACAATCGACTTTGGAAATTGACACTCAATATAGGACAGACTAAAATAAAAAGGAAATCACTTTGATTAATTGATTAATTTAAAAAAATAATAATAAATAAATAAATAATCTACCAGAAATTAAAAGCACAGAAGTCATTGAGACTAGTAGAGGCATCATGGTAGGTGGCTGATATTTGGCAGATAATCTGATAATTCGAGAAGATTCTTAGAGTTACAACCCACCTGACAACGGCATGAAGCACGAGGACCAACTTGACCAGATTCATCTGCAAATCCACCTTGATCACCCCGTTCTTGAGTTTCCCACCACTCTGGATCTGAACATTTCATGGAAGGCTGTGCCACCCTATCTGAAAGTGCTTTCCCATGATGATCCACAGATGCAAAGTCATCTACAAAACCCTTCAGTGGTGTATCTGGACCTATTGGTTCAATTTTGGACTTCCGAAAAGAGAAAGGAAGACCATTGGTAACCCTGCTTGGCTGATCAAGCAGATTAGTAGTAAAGTCCAACCCATGTAATTTTGGTTCTCCATTAGGAGCATCAAGCCCATCAGTTTCTTGAGGCAAGAGAAGTGGGATATCTTGTAATGATGAACTTGCAGAAAAGGAATCATGCCTTCTAAAGTCCTTATAATTTTGAACATTCTTACCCTCAATCTTCACCTCTGTGTTTTTTCCCATATAATGTGGAATAACCATGTGCTGCTGAGGCATAAGTAATGGGATTGCTTGCTCATTTGGAGCTTTATTTCTCTGAAGGAAGGCATAAGCAAATTTAGATCATAATTTTATTATAATTTGACCATATGACTATACCAATTGTTAAAAAGCATTACCTTTGCATAATTCCAGCGCTGAACAAAGTGCCTAGCTATGTCACGACAAGGTGGTCCCCAAAGAGCACAATGAACATCATGCCAAGGCATACGAGGATATTTTTCACGATCCAATTCATCTTTCATTGTATCTTCCCATGAATTCGGTTCGGATTCCCTGACAAAATGAAAGAAAAAAATATCCATTAAAAAATATCCAACAAAGTAAGAGTATGATCCAACCAACTTGCAATTAGTTAAATAAAAGAACTGTTCTCACCGCATAGTAACTAAAACGTCCTACTGGGTGATTTTTAAAGCAGAAGCCAGCCAGCGACTACCACAAGAAAATATGTATTAAATGAAAATTTGACCTAGAGTATCTAGTTTACTATGGTTTAGTAACTACCACAATAATGTCCCTCCAAAAATCAATATATAAACATTGAATAATCTTCTAGTAGAACTAGAAGAGCATGGTCTATCAACTAAGCAAGTACAAATCTTCGACATGAGTTCTTGAGTTACTAAATACAAGACAGGAAATCTATTTATTCTCTATCTTCTAGCAATTGTCCATTGAACAAGCCAACAAAGGATCTGGTTTACTGAACAGAAGAGACTTACCTTGGGTTATAGTAGTCCTTTCCAGGCCATATCAAAGGAGGACAATCACCTACTTTGTGTTCAGATGTATCATAACGACCAAAGCATAAATCCAGTCCTCCAATAAAACATATCTGATAATCTATTATGACAAGCTTTTCATGGTGGGACCTGAATACAATAAAAAATAAATATCATGAAACTGCAAATGATTATTTGCCATCTATTATAGTTGGAAATTCTAACTAAAACATAAATTCCAGGAGAATTAGCAATAAATTCATACCATAAGTAAACACCACTAGAGAAGTGATCAGGATAACGCAGTACCCTCACATTCTCATGAATGCTAAGAAGCTTTTTCTTGCTATAGACACTGTTGATTTTTAAAGCAAGGGCAACCTCTTTGTAGAGAAGAATATAAATCTGCATTTGGTTAATATATTACAATTAAAACAGTGGTTTCATATGATCCAGTTGACCCACCCACTATTACTATGGAAAAAGCCCCAAGTATAAAAGCTATAAAATAGTTTACAACTTTATGAGTACCTGAACCCCTTGCTTAGCTTTTGCCTCCAGCAAAGCGTCAAGCCTGGATGAAGCATGAGCATGAAAGGGACGCCGTAGATACAGTTCTGGGCACAGCCACCAGCCACAAATAAATATCTGCAAGAAAATCCAATCAACCAATAGAAATTTAATACCAAACATTAATCAATGTGGACTACAACTGAATACTGTGTGCTGAAACTCAAAGGAAAAGACCTCTGATTTTGCATCTTCAATAGAAGAAGCAATAGCTTCGAATGCAGCTCGACCATCAACAAACCACTGAGCCTGACTACCATCTTCAGTCAAACCCCTTGGAGGAGCAAAAGAGCCAAAGCGGTGAGGATGACACCAGCCTTCAGGAGGCCTTAGACCAGCATCATTGATTGCAGCAACCCAGTCTTTAACTCTAGCACCACTCTTGGTTCTAACCCTAATGCTCCGGTTTCCACAAGTCACCTGAAGTTTCGAACTATTTGTTAGAATAGATATTCTTTAGATTTGTTCACCAGAGATATAATCATCTACCAATTAATTATCACCATCAAAGCAGTAATGTAAAAGGAAAGATAGAAAATGTAAAACATTTCATTGTCATAGGAATTCTACAATTTGGAAGCCATTTCCTTGTGTGTAATGTCGACAATTTGGAGGGAGAGGAATTGTAGAACTTTATGATAGGATGAATACCTTGGGTGGCATCCCACCATCTTCCTAATTAGAATTTTTAGATCTCTTGAACTTGAGATTGTAATTCTTTAGGAGTGGTTTGATAAACATACTGTGTAGTTGAGCTATCTTGTCTTCTGAATAAAATTATTTATACTTTTCACAAGATAAAAAGCAAGAGTCCTCACAGATACAACATAATCTACCCAACCACCAGCACTTTGTGTCACATTTCTTTACTAGTGCAGCGCAGTATAATGCCCAAATTCAATATGTAATTCTAGACAAGTGAAAATTTAACAGTTTTGGCAGACTAATTACAAAGATGCATTATTTTTTTTGATAGGTTCAAAGATGAATTAGTTACTTTGAGAACTTTTGAGTCCAAGTAAAAAATTACATCTACAAAAAAATCTAAGTAGATCCTAAACTTCTATTTCTCCGATTTTCTTAACTATTTAGAACCAAAGTTCATAAGCTATACTAGCAAGTAAACAAAACTTCTAAGACTTTGAGCTAGAAACAAATATAAAGCACGAGTAAGACCAGATGATGCTTACCTTAAAAGAGTGGCGCAAAGGATTCCGTTCCTTTATTTCTTTTGCTAGTGATACTTGACCCTCTCCATTCCCATCTGAGGCAGGTAGTACATCAAAAACAATTATATCTAAAGGTTGGGTATGAAAAGGATCCTCCAGCAAGGCCAAGAATCCAGGTTTCAATACAGCCCAAACCTGCACAAAATTAAATAGAGAATAAAAAAATAAAAAAAGGAAACACGTGAGGAACTAGATAAAATTTAATGTAAAGATCTCAAGAATGATCTCAAAGTATAACATAACTTATGCTCCATGCCACAAAATATCTCCTATATTCCAAAAAGTCACAGTCAGGTAGAAGTTTCAATAGTCAAAAAATTATAAAATAACAAGTCTGAGCCTCGGATGAGGGGGGAATAAAGACTCTGGTAAAGGAATCATGGTAGTTCGCCCCAGTAATGCCAAACAATATATCACATAACAAGTAAAAAGAATATAAGCACTGAATTGTGTCAATTGCAAGGAATAAACTGAGAACCAAATAACAGATGAACTGAAAGGAAGGAATAAATGAGAGACAAGAAGATTCCAACAATGATACTACCCTAATACGTTTATAACAATTAAATAGTTTGAGTGTGGTAGCCTGATGCAGCTAGAACTAAGAAAAAAAATGATACAGCTGCCAATGATGTATACATAAAGCCAATTACGTCAGGAATACAACCCAAAAAAAAATGGCTTATAGCCAAGTCAAAACTCTCAATTTGGGAAATCATCTTTCTTTCTTTTTTATTTAAGTGGTTCAATTTGGGAAATCCAAAGAAATCAAAGCACAAAACGAGAGCAATAACAGGAAGATAAAGCAAGCATGAAATTTGTTCCCTTAAGAGTAAAGAGCAAGCTTTTGTATCCATGTTAATTTTTAAAAGATTACACCAGCTGTTCCACCAACAAACAACCAAGTCAGAAGAATTAAAAAATCTCCTTTGTATACCTAACATTGGAAAGGTCCCTTTGAGGAAAGTCCCATTAAGGAAACTGCCAATTCCATGCACAAACCCTTAGATGCCTGTAACTCTGTAAGTGTTTCTGTCTATAACTTTTTCAGTGCATGCTTTTTGTCCGAAATCTGGTGGATGCGATCACATTGTCATAATAACAACCAGATTGCATTTCTTTGGGATACCTGCCAATTGGCACCCATGATATGTAAGCTACATGCTACTGCATATAATAGCACACTGCTGAGCTTTACTTGTTTTTTTTATAAGTACCATTGAGCTTTACTTCTACTCAATAAAATACTTTTTTTTCCCTCTTTAACTTAGGTAGAACACATACCTAAGGCAAAATGAATCGTTCATGTTCTTTGTTTTTTATATACACTATTTCATATGTTCTTCAGAGGAACGATCATTTTCCACTATGATTACTAAAAGCTCTTATCATCATACACGATTTTAATAGAGGAATACCAAATACACGGAACCTACCCAAACACCACTCAACTGAAAACGTGCAACTAATCTAATGCATGTGTATGTATTTTATACGTATCACTACATGTGTACGTTCAATCGGAAAAATTTAACTTTCAGACACAGAATTCTTACCTTTTGCCAATTGTCATTACAACAATTGAACCAAGGGCATGCACAACATTTTCTCGAAACATCATCATCATTCGAAAATTTTGGTAGATGCTTCACCAACACATACTCTTCCTTCAGTTTAGGACCATACTCTGCTGAGAATGATAACTTCGAAACCTCCAAAAACTTGCAAACCTACAGTGTATTGTCATTTATTGTTAAAGACTAGGGAATTATAATATGATTACGGTAGAAGGTGTACAAGAATCAAAATCATAGCAATAGACCAATTGACAAGTGTTAAAGATTTTTTTTTTTTTTTTGATAAGTGACAAGTGTTAAAGATTCTAACCATCTAATAGCCAACACATTCATATTCAGGAAATGCGACAACAGGATGGTTTAGGTTTGTCAAAAATTTTAAACGTTCGTATAGAAACAAAATGTCAAGCAACTTAGACAAAAATTCACTCACTGCATCCAGTTCAGGATCATGCAAAATCCTTCTATGGATATATCAACTTAACAAAGCTTTTAAAATGACAATTAAAAAACCATCACCTATTAAAATAGGTCAAGACATCCCCACTGCTAAGAAGTAACATGCACAGCCTTGTACCTAGGTCTTTTACTCAACCATTGCTTTTATCCTAAGAGTGTTCCAGTGATTAACCACACTTAATTTTCCTCTTCATAGTTCATCATCTAGAATACCCAGAATTTTCTCTTGAATGTCATGAGTTCTTACATCTACCCTTGGAAAATACAAATAATAAAATTTAACATGGAAGTAAGGAAATAATAAACATTTGACATAACTAGTTGAACGATCGCAAGGTTCGATAATCTTTTATTGACATAAGAGGCTAAATAAAAGGGGCAAGGTTTGGAACTGAAGAAACCCATCCTTAAATCATAGACACGGATTGTACAACATATCAATGTATACCTCTCTGGAGTTAACAATATCCAGGTTCCCTAGAAAGTGATTCAAATACCCTTGCATTGCAACCTTTGCTCTATCTGAAATGGAATGTTGCCTTCCCAGTGCTGGCCGAATAATTGGCAATGCAGCACTAGACGGAACATCTCTGAATAAAAAAACAAAAAGCACCCGTAAGATTTACGACAATTATGACTCATCCAACCAAAAAATGTTTGTGATTAGTGGTCACCTGTTTTTAGCACTTTCTTCACTATGTAAAGGAACAGCCTCATCATCATGTTCATCATCATCTTGCACCATGGCTGTATCGCCTATTCCTAGATTTTGAAGCCATTCTTTAACCTTTAATATAATGTTCCAATAAATAAAAAAACTATATCAAATCCCAAAACTTATTAAATAATCAATCGAAGAACATCAAATACAAAGCTTCCACAGGGTTACAAAAATTCACATTACATTACACACAACACACCTGCTCTTGCTTCTCTTGAATTTCCTCAATAAACGCACGTTTCTTCAAATCGAAATGCAAATAGAATACATGTGAAGCTTTCTTCAATAAGCGCCACTTGAACTAGTAAACAAAGTCAGAGAAATACTGAATTAGTACACCAAAAAGCTATAAATTATTCAATTTGTTAAAATTACAAAACAAAACGATAATTGATCATAAGGATTAAACACGTAAGATCCGTATATTAAGATTTTCTTTGGTTTTCTCAGAGACCAAACACGTGCCGAATATAATTGAAAATTTTGAAATTCAAATTATTACGATTTCTTCGATTCCAAATTTGTTTGTATACGATCTATAAGCTTATATAGTTGAAAGAAATTTTCAAGCATTAAAAAAAAGTTAGAGAGAAAGAGAGATCGCATCGCGCACTTGTTTGTATTGAATTTCAATGGTGTAAGAGAGGAGAGCGGGGCTGATATCGCCAGGGTCAGGGCGAGAGACGGAGACGATGGAGGCCTCGGGCAACTCGTCGAAAATCCGAGTCGACTCAGCGGAGGCTTGGCGAGGAGAGAGAAACGACGACGTTACGGAACCCGACGGCTCTGATTGCATTTGAACGTAGCGGGGCCCAGACCCGGACATTAACTCCTCTGATGCCATAGTTTTTGTATGATTTCGATCAAATAAATAAATAGAAATAAAATTTGATTTGATTTGAATGTGTTTGTTTTTGTATTTGTTTTGATCCAAAAGATAAGAGAGAAAGTGATAAAATTAATAGAAGGTGAGGGAATGAAAATATGGTTCGGAAAGTCGTTTTTGAATGCTTCTAAAGTTCTAATCAAAGTCAGAGAGAGAGAGACGGAACTGGTTAGTTTTGGCGATTAAAAAGAGTCAAATCTGGAAAGTTTGATTTTTGTGATTCTTATATTGTGTTCTAGATAGTCCGAATCTCAAAAAACAGGTTTCTTTTTTGTTTTTTAAATAAAGGGAGTATGACATTTTTAATGTTGCTACTCGGTGGTGGTAAAATTTTATATTCAAATATTTAGGATGGAATAGAATGGAATGAATTTAATGAATGTAATGGAATAGAATGAAATGAAATGAAACTAAGTAATCTTGTTTGGAAGTTTTAAAATAGAGGAATGGAATAAAAGTAACATTGTTTAAGAGTAATATTAGAAGGAATGGAAAAGAATTATTTTATAACAATATTACTATAATATCCTTTATTTTTATAAAAGGTAGGATTAATCTATAGAATAATACTATAGAATTATCACACTATATATGACACATTATGGTGTCACAATAATATTATAGAAATACCATGAGAGTTTATTTCTATTTTTCTAACCCTTGCTAACAGAGAAAGAAATCAGTACAAAATAACAGGTGGTATAAAATCTGTTTAATTATAAACAAGCACAAAATCTAAGCAATATAAACTAAAATATAGTCCCAATAAATGGAAATTCAAAATTCATTGTCAACAAAATAAACTTTTTAAAGAAAATTGATATTGTTAAAGGTTTATGCATGGTCATTTAGAAATACCATGGAAACTGAGGAATATAAAATGTCAAATTTATAAGGGTAATTTAGGATTTTACAAAAATACTAAGGGCATTTTGGGACGTTTGGTGAAAAAATCATTAAACCTAAATTCATTTCCTCCTATTCCTCTCAAGTTTGGGGGGAATGAAAATTTGGGGTTTAGAGAGAATAAGGAGGAATGAATGTTTTATTCCATTTCTTTTACTTAAACTCCCAAATAAGGGAATGGTCTTTCCATTCCCTTCTATTTCTTCCTACTTAAACTTCCAAACAGGAAAAAAGAGAGAATATTCTTAAAATATTTTTTTTTTTTTCCATTTCATTTCATTCCTTTCCCTCTCCCAAACAGAGTGTTTACATCCAAATAGGATCTAATTGGTCACCTCTAACCAATTATATGATTTAATTGTATCAACATACCCAAACAAGTAGGAGGTGCTGGTTTTGTGAGTTTGGCCTGCTAGTTTGGCTGTTCTTGTGATTTTAATATTATTATTCTGTTTCAAATCCGGAACATTATAGCCATAAACTAGCCAACATAACCATCTTTTAATGACTGATGTGAGTTGTTGCACCCTTCAATTTGTTCTTTTAAGATAGATTTGTTTCGTTTGGAGAGATCACCAGTATTCTCGTAACTATTTTTACAATTTCACTTTATTTGTATCAAAGTAAAATCCAGATATGCAAAGTTCAAAACTGCCAAGGACACGCCACACGACTCGATAAGTTGGCAATTGGAACAGCTGTTTTTGCACCAAATTTAAGTTAAGAGAACGCTAGAAATTCTTTACTTAACCAATGAGCAAGTCACAAATACACTCCACTTTGGCTGCTACTTGCTAGAACATCTCAGTGGGCTATTGCTTTCAAAGGACACGTTGCTTCAAGATTATAATTGGATTATGTGGCTACTTTCTTTCCCGCTAGAAGGGCTTCATAGGAAACTGCTTCGCAATAGAGGATTGGTAGACGCACAGAGTACTCAGTAGAGAACATCAGGATGATTTGTACGCATTGGTGAATGGTAAAATTTGTAAAATAATTTTGGGGAAAACAAAATTAGGGATCTTACCCTAGGATTCACATGGGTAAGGGGCTGAGATCTGAGGATTCTTCTATCACTTGTCAATCAATTAAATGATAATCAATTATAATATTAGTAATAATAATAACAACATCAAATGAGTTGTTGTGTATTTAAGGCCCATGGGGTGAGATACGAATACAAAACAAAGCCGCAAAGTTAATGGTGGTCAGCTTTGAGTACCTCTAACTGATAACCCACCCCAATTTTGAGAGAGAGGGGGAGAGGGAGGGTGAGCCACTGCCACCAACAAGAATCAACCAAGGCTACAAATAAGATAACTGAGACGAATAAAACAAAGCTGTACTTTCATCTACTGACAGTAAAGTGGTTCAAAATACTCATGTTCCAAAAAGACATGTAACACATCATCCAACATTCAGGGGGAAAAAAAGAACGGTTCAGAGTTCCAATTTTTAAATCTTTGTAATGAAAATGCAAAATTCATAAAACATATTAAAATAGCTAAGATGAACAAAGCCCTTCAGAGGAAACCAAGGGTATTCACGAATTTGAGCTCTTAATACGTGTTTCATCAGAGATGTGACACTTCTCACTTCTTGGATTTTTTAGCAGCTCCCCCCCTAGAAGAAAGAAAACATCAAATAGAACTGTGTCAAATTCAGAAGATATATTTACTGCCACCGATGTATAGTAGTGTACTAATAGACCAGAACCAATTTATAAAGTAAACATTATTGGAGGGACAAGCACCCTATGTTCATATTTTCAAAATTAGTTTCTTAGATTTTTCACACATAGATGGTTTAAAAGAAAAACATCAAGTCTCTTACTCAGCCGGTTGTGGTGGTGCTGGTGCTGCTGCTGGTGGTGCCCTCTCAACGGGTCCCTGTCATTTCAAGACACAATTAACTCACATTGCCAAAATACATACAACAAACACAAACATGTATAAGTACATACTAATGGTATAATTCGTATGAATTTGTATGACAATTTTGCTTTCTGCCAGAGGCAAAAACCAACTTCAGTTTACAAAAACAAGTTATAATGTTCCACAACATTCTTGTCCAATCCCCAAAAGAGAATAAATTCATACCTGTGCCAAACGCTCTTCCCTTCTAGCATGCTTTCTCTCCCTGCTTGCCTTGTTCTTAGCACGCTTGGCTTCAAACTGATCAGATAGAGTCTTCTCTCTGGCCTTCTCAGCCTTTGACTTGTGAATACTCTCCATGAGCACCCTCTTGTTCTTAAAGACATTACCTTTCACCTTCATGTACATGTCGTGGTACATATGCTTGTCAATTTTCTTTGCTTCACGGTACTTACGGAGCAAACGCCTAAGTACACGCATCCTCCTCATCCAAAGAATCTTGGTTGGCAGCCTTGCCTCCCTAGTACCCTTGCGCTTACCTTAACACATTTAGGAAACATATTAATGTTTACATGCTTCAAATGAGTAATGACAATCAAAGAGACTGAAATTTTTTCTATAGAGCAATACCATAACCAGAGTGACGACCCTTCCTCTTGGCCTCCTTCATTCTACGTGCACGTGAGCGGGAGTGGATCTTTGTTGGTTTCCTGATGATGAAACCATCCTTCACCAGTTTCCTGATGTTCTGCCCTGCACAATGTAATCATGGAACATCATCATATCGGATTCTGAACAAATCCGGCAACTTTACACATGGACCCAGTGGATTTTGAAACCACGACCTTATCCTCCACCCAAATATTAAGCAAATGCCAATAACATTATGCAGACAAAACAAGAACAAATGCACCAAAATCAAGCAAACCGTACCAGGACTAATTTGAGCAACAACTAACATAACAAACAACCAAGTCAGAAATGGCCAAACAGGTTAATTCTCTACTGGGATTTTAATAATATGAAAGGGTATTTTGTATTGATCCTGAAATGGTTCAACCATACATCAACAAAGAGAACCAATAAACACTTTGTTTCAACTAGACTAGTACTGTGTCCAATTATTTAACATAAAATAAGTCCTAACTACATTAATATTCAAAAAAAAAAAAAAAAAAAAGGTATTTTGTATTGAATTATTGATCAGATTCAAACCGATTTCGATCCAAAATTCAAGGATATGTTAGATTAATGAAGATAGGAGTTGGATCCGAAGCTGAAAATGAAAACAGATAGAGAGAGAGAGAGAGAGACGTACTGGAATTGGCCATGGAGATTTCGCTGCATTCATTGGGGTCGAGCCAGACCTTCCCTTTTCCACACTTGAGGACGCTCGCGGAGAGCCGCTTCTGTAGCTTCAACGACACCATTGATTTCTCTCTCTGTGGCTCTGCCTCTGGCTCTTCTCTCCCTGAGTGGCAAGTAGAGGAGGGTTTTTCGCGAATGAAAAACAAAGTGGATTTTATATAGTACGCATGAGAAGGTCATTTTTTAGGGTTAGGGTTTTGGCCGAGTTCACTGAGTCGGGTGCGGGTGACTTGGCGAGTTGTTAGTTAATGTGGGGTATGGGTCGACCCGGATATGGGTTATGGATTCGTATGACTTGTTCAATGTAAAGCATTTTGCCCCCAAATCACAAAGAAATTGTGTGCAATATTTAATACCATTTGCAAATATACGACACGATTTTTTGCGGGTTAGTTCTTAGTGTAAATGATTTTGTTCAAAATTATGCAATATTTAATTTCACGTTAACTTGTTTAATCCACTATATGATCCACATTTTTATTTGTGTCGAATAGGGCGTGTATGGGTTGGGTTTATTGTTTTAAAAATAAAATCAAAACTACCTACTCGGATTAAGAAATCTTAAACCCAACTAACTCAAATTAGCTCTAAAAACCAATGTTGGGTTGAGAAATCTCTAACCAAGCCCAACCCAACCCAACTTGTAAAAATCAAGTTAGGTTGGGATCATTTTATTATGCTTAATAATTGAAATAAACAAAAGTTTTCATGTAATTTAAGTTGATTGTTCTATCAATTATTACAATTTACATAATTTGGCCTAATATTCAAACTTCCATCAAACTAAGTCTCAAAATAAGGTGTTGAATGAGTTATTCTTGATAAATTAAAATATGAGACCAAACCTAACTACTCTTTTTATAAGAGTTCATATAGATAACAAAGTAAATATTAGTAACTTCTATCATACAATTTAAAAGTAAATATTAGTCACTCTCATTTGCCATAACTTATTTTGAGGTTATATACAACTTTTTAGAACTTAATTTTTTCTAGGTATAACTGTAATTTTTATTCCCAATTTTCTCTTTAAGCCCAATAAACCAATGAAAAAAAAATTATTCCACTTTTTAATTGACATTAGATGTTAGCAAAACTTTCTAGATATATGGGAATTAACAACGTACCTAATGCCGTGTCCAGGGCCACAAGTTGCAGAAAAAATTGGTTTTGTAATGCAAGTGTTATAGCCTATTTAGAGGCTCAATTGGAATTACATTGATTTAAATGTGTCAAAGTTTGTTTTCTGAATATTTTTACAACATTTGGATACAAAAACCATTCTTTAGGAAACCCAATCATATGTGAAACATGCCTAAATTTCCAAGCATTCAACCATTCTACCAATTTGTTACCTGATTCCATGGCCAGAACCACAATTCACATTTGAAACCAATATGTCTTTGCTGCCAGCTCCAATGGAGACACAGTCATCACCTGTACTAATGGTTGAGGAAGTAATGGTGATGTTGGTGGAGTGACTAATGTGGATGCCATTAGTGTTTGGGCTATTCCAAGGAGCTGTAATGTTGACCCCATGCACGTCAATGTTGTCACAGTTGTGGAAAGCAACATGGAAAAACTTGCTATTTAACAGAGAAATATTGCTAATTGTCCCATGTGAAACATTGGCGAATCGCAGTGAATGCATTAAATGAATCATATATCTATCAATTGCAATCCAAAATACAAATACGAATAGGGCGTGTATGGGTTGGGTTTATTATTTTAAAAATAAAATCAAAACTACGTACTCGGATTAAGAAATCTTAAACCCAACTGACTCAAAGTAGCTCTAAAAACCAATGTCAGGTTGAGAAATCTCTAACCTAGCCCAACCCAACCCAACTTGTAAAGATCAAATTAGGTTGGGATCGTTTTATTATGCTTAATAATTGAAATAAACAAAAGTTTTCATGTAATTTACGCTGATTGTTCTATCAATTATTACAATTTACATAATTTGGCCTAATATTCAAAATTCCATCAAACTAAGTCTCAAAATAAGGTGTTGAATGAGTTATTCTTGGTAAATTAAAATATGAGACAAAACCTAACTACTCTTTTTAGAAGAGTTCATATAGATAACAAAGTAAATATTAGTAAATATTAGTAACTTTTATCATACAATTTCAGAGAAAATATTAGTCCCTCTCATTTGCCATAACATATTTTGAGGTTATATACAACTTTTTAGAACTTAATTTTTTCTAGGTATAACTGTACTTTTTATACCCAATTTTCTCTTTAAGCCCAATAAACCAATGAAAATAAATTATTCCACTTTTTAATTGACATTAGATGTTAGCAAAACTTTCTAAATAAATAGGAATTAACAACGTACCTAATGCCGTGTCCAGGGCCACAGGTTGCAGAAAAAATTGGTTTTGTAATGCAGGTGTTATAGCCTATTTAGAGGTTCAATTGGAATTATATTTCGCTACATTCTTGTTGAATAGTAACGCATGGTGGCGACCAGATAGTGGATTGATTTCTACTAGCACTCGTCATGGAGTTGCACTCAACTTCCCTCTATTCGACTTTGAAGATGACTTTGAAGGTAAAAAATTGATACGGTTGAGATTTGTAACTCAATGATATTGTTCGATTTATCTTATGGAGGAGAGTACAAAGAACAGAAAAGAAAAGTACCCAAAACTAAGAATAGCATTTTTTTTGCTTATCATAGTATTGAACCCTTTATCCCACTTTTATGGTGTGAGATAGAGAAATTTTATTTCATAGTATCATATGTAATGTACATATTGGCAGGGGCGGAACTACTTGGGGACCAAGGGGGGCCTTGGCCCCCGCTAACCCTCCCAAAAAAAACCAATGATAAGTCCCGCTTTGGTTAAGACCGTTTTGATTGACAAATCAACGGCCTCAAATAAAATTGAGTTCTTAGAATCTGGTTAGAGATAGTAGTGGAGGTCTCTTTGACACCCCCTCCCTATAAGTGGTTATAAAACTAACAACACCGTAATTAGTTTGAAAAACAATCTCTTGTCAATGAAACTATGAAAGTCTTTTTTTTATTATTATTAATAACGCGTGGCTTAGGATTCACTGATTCATGAAGTGGAAATATGGTATGGAACTATTTGTGTATTGCTTTTGGAAAAATGTAAAACGTGAACTTAAAGTGAAAGAGGCAGTAAAGTGTGTTTTTGTGTTGCCTTTTTTTAATTAGCAACGTTAATAATTTTTAGTTAAAATACTATTAAATATAATAAGATAATTAATAAAACTTTTATTTAATTTGTAGATAATGAGAAAGTCAACTTTTATTTGATTTTTAGAACAAGAAAATCAATAGTCTACCAACTTATTTTAGAGTGATTCTACTTGTGCTTATTCTTCCAGATTCTATTGCAACTATAAATGAATATTGTCAAATCAGGCTTTGCAACAAAATTGAAGATAATTTTCTAATGGTCTCTTTGATTGTGTACATTGAAAAGGAGATTGTTGCAAAATTTAGTATAGATTTAATTATAGATGATTTTCGAGACTTAAAAACACGTTGACTTTCATTAGGATAAAATGAGTGGGTTGAGATGTATTAAGAAATGCTCATTATGTATCTTTTTTGTTAGTATTTTTATAATATTGAATAAATATTAGTTTGGATTTTCTTAAACTTTGTTTTCGGTTTATGCTTTGGTCCTTTTCAGGTTCAAATCATGGTTATGTCATGTTGTTAATTGTTTATCATCAGGGTACAAAGCAATGCTCCCATTGGACCTAATAGTTGCATAATACAATGCTAAGCATTATTTCAGTTGTTGATGTTTTGTTAATACTATCTGAATGCTATTTTGGATTTCCATGAAAAAAATTTTGTTTATACATCGGCCCCTGCTAATGTAAAATCCTGGCTACGTCCCTGCATATTGGAAAGAGAAACCTAGAGCTTCAGCAGCGATTTTTTATTTGCACCATGTGGACGACCCTATATCCCAGGGTAATTCTTTATTGTCCATAAATTTGTCAAATAAATGTCTCAAGTTCCTGCTTCTATTTCTAATTACTCCATAATTTCCAAATGAATTGTCAGAGGTCTTGTTGAATAGTAACGCATGGTGGCGACCAAATAATGGATTGATTTCTACTAGCACTCGTCATGGAGTTGTATTCAACTTCCCTCTACTCAACTTTGAAGATGACTTTGAAGGTAAAAAATTGATACGGTTGAGATTTGTATCTATTAAGAGATTTGTAACTCAATGATATTGTTTGATTTATCTTATGAAGGAGAGTACAAAGAACAGAAAAGAAAAGTACCCAAAACTAAGAATAGCATTTTTTTTGCTTATCATAGTATTGAACCCTTTATCCCACTTTTATGGTGTGGGATAGAGAAATTTTATTTCATAGTATCATATGTAATGTACATATTGGAAAGAGAAACCTAGAGCTTCAGCAGCAATTTTTTATTTGCACCATGTGGACGACCCTATATCCCAGAGTAATTCTTTATTGTCCATAAATTTGTCAAATAAATGTCTCAAGTTCCTGCTTCTATTTCTAATTACTCCATAGTGGATTGATTTCTACTAGCACTTGTCATGGAGTTGCATTCAACTTCCCTCCATACACGTCGATGTTGTCACAGTTGTGGAAAGCAACATGGAAAAACTTGTTGTTTAACAAAGAAATATTGCAAATTGTCCCATGTGAAACATTGGCGAATCGCACTGACTGCATTAAATGAATCATATATCTATCAATTGCAATCCAAAATACAAATACGAATAGGGTGTGTATGGGTTGGGTTTATTATTTTAAAAATAAAATCAAAACTATCTACTCAGATTAAGAAATCTTAAACCCAACTAACTCAAAGTAGCTCTAAAAACCAATGTTGGGTTGAGAAATCTCCAACCCAACCCAACTTGTAAAGATCAAGTTAAGTTGGGATCGTTTTATTATGCTTAATAATTGAAATAAACAAAAGTTTTCATGTAATTTAAGCTGATTGTTCTATCAATTATTACAATTTACATAATTTGGCCTAATATTCAAAATTCCATCAAACTAAATCTCAAAATAAGGTGTTGAATGAGTTATTCTTGGTAAATTAAAATATGAGACCAAACCTAACTACTCTTTTTATAAGAGTTCGTATAGATAACAAAGTAAATATTAGTAAATATTAGTAACTTTTAAAAAAAAAGGTAAAGTGGAGGGAGAAGCCTATAAATACACTAAGTGGCAAGGAAAAGTCAATAATTGTCTTTCAGGCCCTTGTGGCCTATACACCTTTTTCAAATGGTAGAGATAGCATCTCACACAAACTAAAGAATATAAACAAATGACCTTCAGGTCGACCTAAGTAGAGCACTCACTGAACCAGGCATCTCAAATGCCCGACTCACCATTAGGGTAATGCTTAACTGAGCAACCATGACGCTTGGGCCCCGTTGAAATATTGACGAGCTAAGTATCACATGTGCTTGGCAAATTGACAAAAGATTGGGTAAGCTATCCAAACACTATATTGGTTTTCAAACGAATCACCTTAAAGAACCCTTTTTCCCACGATTGACTTGTCTTAGAAGCCCCAAATCATGTCTGCATTTATTGCTCTTAACAAACCCCCGCCTCTACATTTTATGTGGAAAAGACCTTATCGGTTGCCCTAAGGTCTCAGGGATATCACCCCATCTAATTAGCTGCCTAACGAAGGGGCAGATGTTTGAGCTCACTTCCCATGTCACTTCCACGTGTGCATTGCTAAAGGAATAGAAGAATTCTATCCACTCCCATAGGAAGATATGGAGTTGGCATGATCTTTTGAAAAACAATAGAAGGAAAGACAAAGAGGGTGAAGATTTCAGAAACTGAGGGGGCAGGGGCAATAGAGAGAGTCACTAAATTGTGAAAAAAAAGTTTTTGTTAGTGTGTAAAAGTTCATTGAATCTTATTTGAGACCCCATTAGTGGTTCCTCTACACAATAAATTAATTGAATACCAACTCAAGTGTGAAGTTAATAAACAATTTAAAAATGTGCAGCTAATTATTATCAAGATCTCTAAGAGAACTAAACATAATAATTATAGTAAAGTAAATTATCTAATATGATGGCTTGTTATTGCAATACCAAAAATTCGTTCAGATTAAAGCTGGTCCATCAGCATAGTCACCCGTTTTGAGGCCCAATCGAGTATTTCTTCCAATTTGAGCCCATCACAAATTCATCTACAGAGAGAGGCTGATTATACATATGGGCTGGGCCGTTTATAATAGTCTCAATGGAACAGCGAGCCGATCAGTTTGACTATTTAGGATATCGTTTTCTAGGAATTTTCTAATTTGACCTTACGTGTCGATGTTTCACACGTTGTTGCTTTCGCAAACGTGTACGAACTCCGAAGTCACTTGGGACTTTGAAGCTAACCTTTTCTACTTTCCCTCGTTTTCTCTCACTTTCCCGGAAAAAAAAAATTAAAAACCGAAAAAGAAAAAGAAAGAAAATTCTCCAAACCCTAGAGCTCTTCTCTTTGTTTTCCAAGCAATTCTCGAATTCGTCGAGTTTTCAATCATGGACATCTCTCTCATGACCGACACAGTGAATGTAGCCACCTCGCAAGGCCTAGGGTTCGCCAAATTCCTTCTTCGCCGCCACAACCTCACCAGCAACAACCACCAATTCTCGATCTCCGCCGTGCTTTTCGCGGTCAACGCTCTCGCTCCCCCTGCGGTCAAATCAAATCACACTAGAACCGCTCGCAGGACGGTCCTCCGGAAGAAGCGCCGCACGAGACGGAGATCGTTCACCGGAGACGACGATTCATCCGATGACGGCGAATACGACGGATCGTTCGGAGACGACGGTGGAGATTTTCCATTCGGAGGTGGTGGCGGTGATGGCAAGGGTTGGAATTTCGGTGGATTCGGAGGGCATAATTGGGATGATGAATCTTCGTCTTCGTCTTCGTCTTCCTCCGATCCAGCTTTGAATTTCGTTTACGAGGTGATCTGTTGGATCGCGCTCTCGAATTGCGTGCACTTCGCGTTTAAGAAGCTTGTTCGGATTGTAGGGGATGGGATCGGAAATACTGAGAGACAAAAGGATCCGATGAGATTCACTTCGATTTGCTCTTGAATACGGTACCGTTTTCCTCTCAATTGAATTGGAGGAGATTTACGTGTTTATTTCCTGTCAATGTTTTTGTATATTGTATATAATAATCTCATTGTCTATGTAAATTGGTTAATAATTCTTTGTGTATATTCACTATGGTTCCATTGTTATAATTAAGATGGATTATTATGCATTTTGTAAGTCTCTGTTGCGATGTACTCGATTGAATAGTATTCAAGTATAAAGAGTGAATTGATTCAAGTAGAAGTAGTAAAAATAGAAGTGTTGATTAAGGAGGGGATAGAGAGTATGATTTTGGATATATGATAGAATGATAGGGAAGAATACATGTGAACGACCTGTTAGTCTGTTGAGTTCCATAGTCGACCCCATAGTTTTGGGACTAAAGCATTGTCATTGTTGTTGTTGTAGATAGAGGGAGTTGTTATATTTTTTATTTTGACTCAAGGAGGAGTCTTGGCCTTGGCGATCCCACATTTATATTGCTGCGATAGTAGTTTGTTTGAATATGTTAATATTGAGTTTTTGATAGAAGGGTTTCTGCTAGTTTATGATGATGGTCATTGATATCTAAAGTCTCATTGTGGGACGAGTTTTTTTGGGGGGTAATTGAATGTTTTGAAAGAATGGTTCTGACTAGTTTTATGATACTGGTCATTGCCATATGGAGTCTCATTGTGGGTGGTACAATGGATTAAAATATCTGCTTTGTGTGGATTTGAACTGTGTATGTAGTAGGTGCAGGTTCTCATTTTCTTATTTATGGGTTCTGGTTGATGCTAGATGTTTGAAAAATCATATTTTTTGTAAATTCTTGTGTGTGTGTGTGTGGTTGGCCTTGGCGATCCCACATTTATATTGCTGCGATAGTAGTTTGTTTGAATATGTTAATATTGAGTTTTTGATAGAAGGGTTTCTGCTAGTTTATGATGATGGTCATTGATATCTAAAGTCTCATTGTGGGACGAGTTTTTTTGGGGGGTAATTGAATGTTTTGAAAGAATGGTTCTGACTAGTTTTATGATACTGGTCATTGCCATATGGAGTCTCATTGTGGGTGGTACAATGGATTAAAATATCTGCTTTGTGTGGATTTGAACTGTGTATGTAGTAGGTGCAGGTTCTCATTTTCTTATTTATGGGTTCTGGTTGATGCTAGATGTTTGAAAAATCATATTTTTTGTAAATTCTTGTGTGTGTGTGTGTGTGGGGGGGGGGTGAGAGAGAGAGAGAGAGAGAGAGAGAGAGAGAGAGAGAGAGAGAGAGAGAGAGAGTGAGTGCACCTTGATAGAACTAGAAGACAAAGTGCCTTGACAAATGCAGGATTCTTGTATTGACTTAAGCCAAGTGTTATAGTCTTTTCAGTGTGGTTCAACATTTCAATGTAACGTGGAGCAAAAACAGTGCATTTGATGCTGCTTGGTTGCCGAGATACCTAAAATTATTCCATTACTAGTGATCTCAGCCATATTCATTCTAAGTCCAATCCGAAAGTTGAACTTTTTTATTTTAATTTTTTCATTCTATTAATAGTAAGTGGTAACTGTAGTTTTTTCCTCGGCTACTACTCTATTTTGTTGTGTTGACCTACATAGTTCTCTGATTTGATTGCCTCAACGAAAGTAAGATTTTTGTTCTTGACCGAATGGTTCAGACAAGCATTTTCAATCTAATTTATTTATAGTACACATCCTGTCTTACATGTTAGGCTGTAGAAGTGTTTTAGCCTTATATGGAAGTTAACTTTCAGTTATTAAGTAGAAAATATAGTATGTGCATTTCATTCCAGTTGCCTTCCTAGATAAATAAACTAAACAGTTCAATGTATTTTGGGTTAAGAAGAGGCCCATCTAATGTGGTCACTATTAGCGTCACATTTGATAGTGAAGAAGAGGCCCAAGAGGGTAAACAGGAGTGGGACTTGTAGGTTGGCAGTCCACCTGGTGGTTTTGTTTTTCCTTCAAGTTTCAAGTGTCTTTGCAAGATACTTAAACCTGTGATCACTGATCAGCATAGGGTTATCTAAAATTCTGTATGATTGCTAACCTGGTGAAGTCTTACCAATGTGGGATCATCTTTCATCATGGGCTGCTCACTTAGATGTGTTATTCCTAGAGGCAAATAGACAATATATAATTGCCTTGTCATACCATCTGCGTCAGGGTGTGACTGCAGAGATATTAATTTGTTTTGTAGGGTGAGCTGTAAAATTTGGTACTTTTCAATTGTGGTTTGTTATCTCTCAATTTTTCTGTAAGTTTCATTGTTTGAAGATATGAAGCACAGGACTGTAATTTGGTTTGGATGGTTTTGTTTGAGATTAAGGGATTCCGGACACTTTCTCTACTCTTCCTTCATCTCCCTCTGTTTCAAACAAATAGGTAAGCAAATGCCCAGTGGTAATTCTGTTAGCTTGGGATCTCTCTTAATTAAAGGAATATTGCTTCAATAGGAATATGGAGTTTGAATCCACAATTACTTCTGTTGATAAGGAAAAAATTGTCACAGAGATCAGCTTAGAGGATCACATGCGTATCAATCATTAATCTAATTTCAGTATGAGTTTGAATCTACAATGACTTCTGTTGATAAGGAAAAAATTGTCACAATGATCAGCTTAGATGATCACATGCGTATCAAACATTAATCCAATTTCAGTAGCTGCCTCTCAATATACTCTTTACCATTATTCACCACGTATAGTCCAATTTCAGTAGCTGCATCTCAATATACTCTTTTCCATTATTCACCACTATCCATAGTGAGATTGGGAAGTTGGAATGATTGAGCTGATTACGTATACCCTCCCGAAACGTCTAGATTTGTTTCTCTGATTGAGAATTTGAGATACTTTGAAAAATACGAAATCTTTTAGCGTGTACCTTTCACCCGCTGTTTCAATAATGCGAATACATAAAATTTTCTTGTCTGCTTTACTTGTAGAGTAGCATATATTTGTTATCAAAAAGCAAACAACAAAAAATCCCGTGGCATTAGGTCCTCATTTGGGACCCACAAGATGAAACTAATTCTGTCTAATTAAGTTAACTACCAAATTGAACTTGTTTATGTTTTTGTGATTGAAAATGAACCAAGTCAGCTGACAGTAACCTAATTTTATATGACCTGATATAAAGCATTTTAGCTTGTTCGAAATTCTTTGAAAACTCCAATCACTAGATGGATACGGAGAGAGTGGATATTTCTCTCTAGAAAGATGTTTTCTAAGTGCCCTATTGTAAGGCCCCACTTAGATTTGAGTGACGGGCATTTGGGTTTGGTTCATGCATCCATCATCTTTCCCTTGTGAGTGCACAAAATTCAATTGTTTCGTCTCATTGTCTCACCAACCATTACATACAAATTGACTTGCAGTATGTCTTCTCATCCTAAATATATGCAGAGTCTTACTAGTTCTTTGTCATCTTGATTACTATTTGATAATGGACGTGCTTAATTATTATATTGGTAAAGCAGCTGTTGCTTGTGGGGTGGGGCATAGATGATTTAATTATCCATAAAAACCGCTCCACATGGTTATCTACCAGAGCCTCTTTATTTTAATTTCATGGTTAAGATTTTATTATTTTTGGAGTAAATAGGAAAAAATTGGAGCGTGCATGCTAAAAGAAATCTTTGTATAAGATTCACATATTAACGAGGTTTATATTGAAAATCAAATTCTTGTCCATTGAATACTTCCACCTATTCTTTACCATTTAAGTTTAAAAGTTCGCCATTGAATTGAAAAGTTTTTCATACTTGAGTTCTTCTCTATGAGTATTCAATCAAGTTTCATTTGAATTTTCAGCTTTTATCCAATGTCCCAAACTCTCTTTTTGACTGTTGTGCATGTACGTACAGACTCCTGTTTCCATCTCCAAATTGGTTAGGTGATGCACAGGATTTCAACGTGTTGCCGTAAGTAGTGACACAAGCATGTTGAACTCCGACGACCTAACTGCTGACTGCTGTCCCGTTTCAAAGGGTGGAAAAGGGGGAACCATGAACATTCTATGTCTTCCTTGGATACTTAAAGTTTGTCAATCCGAAGTGGTGGACTGGAAACTTGGAAAGTACGTAGAGACGTCTAAGGACCAATATATAGGCAGTGACATTGTCTTAAAATCATTGTATGGGGATTATATGTTGATTATGGAGAGTCTCAATACTCAATTAAGACTTTATTTTCAATATCTGAAATCTGACCGTGTACGATAGTGTAACATTATTTTCAATATCATTTTTCTCTGCCAATTAGAGGCTTGCTTATAGTAGCAAAGGTGAAAACGATAATTCGTATATACATTGCAACCGATAGGTCAGGCCTACCTAATCTTGTTCTCAGCAACCACAAAGGAAATGTGGCTGCTTAGGGTTGCTCAACTTACTCGTATTTCTTACTGCACATGTTGATAGTCTGTTTGACCACGCGGTATGATTCCAGTTAATTTACAGCATATATAGAGTAGAATCTAAGTCAATCCGACAAGTTGAAGGAGAATAGACACAAATGCATAGAACTTGGATAAAAGATTAATAGTGCAAAGCATATGCCTCTTTTTGAAGCACGCATTATTTCGGTGTGAATATGATCATCTCAAGTTTCAAAGCCTCAGTCATGCCTAATCCATGGCTGGGCTTTCACCCCATCATTGAGTTACATTCCATAAAAATGTCTGGTAATTACCCCGATGCAACCAAATCTACATGCAGGCTGCAGCAATTCATGCGAGGTATAGCCAAGAACAGTAAGATCCTAATATAGTGGAATACTAGTCGCAAAACCGTGCGATGTACAGGAAAATTATTGAAAATAAAATCTAAATTAATTTTGATTCATTTTACTTCTTATGTTGAATATGTATTTTTTTTCTTTTTTCTTTTTTGTAGTTCAAAATGTTGTAGGCAAGATTGATAAAGAGACCTTATGGATCGGATTTAGGATAGATCCTACTTTTTAGTTAAAAAAAAATAACTAAAAAAGTATATTTACCATAGGATAATTAAAATTTAATATAATGTAATTTTTCTTTTGGCATAAGTTGAATATAGTTCCAATTTTTATAAAACACGATTCATGTTTATATTTACCATATGGATCATGTTTCCATCCAAAAATAAAATAAATGATACTTAAAATAAGAAGAAGGACAAATAAATACATAGGCACATGATTATATGATCAAACCTAAATAATTTTCATAACTCATTTCAAGCTCACATGGTTTCATTATAACAAATCCATCCACCTTTCTCCATTATAAAAAAAAAAAAAAAAAAAAAAAAAAAAAAAAAAAAAAAAAAAAAAAAAATCTTGATGAAAATTGATAATTATGATTATTATTAAAAGATATTTATATTGTGTTTATATATGGAATATATTTTAGTATTAGACATTAATTATGATTGTGTTTTATATATAGAATAATATATTTTTATATTAAAGAAAATATGATGTGTTAAGATTCTAATGGAAAGTTTAATGATAGAATAAAATTTAAATTCAATTAGAAAATATATATTAAAATAATGAGGTGTAAAATTGTGAGATTTCAAAAACTTATGTAGCGCAACATGATGAGGTCAACCAAAAATAAAAAAGCTTCGGTTTTACATTATAGTATAGATTTTAATAATTCGTAAATATTTGTTACAAACCATGGTAGTATGTACACACTACCTGCTATGGATATTTTTTTTGCTAAATACCTACTATGAATATGAATGTTCACAAATATTATTTTATGAATATTTATCTATATTTTAGGTGATTAGAGCAGGCCCTAGACCATTTGGGGCCCAAAACGCAAACTCTAAATAAAGCTTTTTCTTAAACAAAAAAAATGACATTTTTTACTATAGATTTCCTTACAATAGTATTTATAAGGATGTCTTATTTATATATAAAGGGAGGGAGGAGGCAAAACTCCACTCTTAAACAATGTGAGACTAACATAATCTCTTATTTATACACAAGAGTATGAGACAACTCTTTCATCTAAATAATATGGGACTTGGACTTTAACGTAATATACATAAAATTGAGCTGTGGAATCTTTTGGATTTTTTTTTGAGATGTGGGGCTTTCTTTTTAATAACCTAATGCTTTTTTTAAATTTATTTTTTATTTTTTAAATGTTGGGACCTAAACTCTCGCTTGGTGTACTTAAGGCTCCAACTGACCTTATAGGTAATATATATAGATAATGCAAATTGATGGTGTGCACGAATCAAATTTTCAAATTCGTGATCACAAAAATCTGCTTATATTCGTATCATAATCAACATAACCTAACTATAGTTATACCGATGGCTATATGATAATGAAGTTTTGATTCGACAATATATTTCACAAATCCAACAAAGATATTATTAACATGCATGCACTTCTTATATTTCCTTCACCTATGGCCTATAACTCTACAAGGGTTGGTAGAAAAAAGTAACCACACATACAACGGTCTAATTAAAGAAGAGCTCGTGTCTACCACGGTACACCTTTCCTTTGTGGAGATGTTGACATATATTCTTAACTATGGTCATTTATGGAATCTCCAGAGTCTTGAAGCTTAAAGTCTCTCTAATCTTTGAGAACGAGGGAGAAGCTCATTCTAATGGCCGAATTAACTTAATTAAATCTTAACATATACTCCACTTTTAACATAGTCAAATAAATGATAATATTATTCCGAATGGATCGATCATTTGAACTTATTCTAAGGGATTCGTTCTTACTAGGATAGAGTTTATCTCCAAACCAATTTAAATATGATGAATCATTTTTCAACTTACTACGTGACCTCAAATGACTATCTAAGTGTAAATTTAGTCATATAATTTGTAAATAATACAAATAGATGATTTTATAAGTTAACACATAATATGTTGAAGGAATCCAACTCTATTTTTTTAATTATTTATCTGATATCAATGATATCAATGACACGTATGTAATACGTCCAAAAAATAATCAAGTGCTACAAAGAGTACTGAACACTCCTATTAAAAAAAAATGATAATACTGTACTTATAGTTAAAATAATATTACAAAACTAATAATAGTGGGAATTATTAAAAACCTATGAAGATTAGATTCATGCACCGACATAACAAACACTTTCCAAGGTTTTGAAACAAACGTAGAAAACGACAAGACAAGGACGACGATACATGCAAACACACGCTGCTTTATTTATGGTATATACGGCACCGAAAAAAGCATATTAAAAGATAGGTAACACTAAACAAAAACACAAACAATCAAACATAAACAGAATACTACTAGAACAGTAGCCATTAACGAGTTAATAAACCCCAAAACAAAGGTTATAGCTAGACTTCACTCGCATACACATAATCACTCAGTTTAGCTTATGTATTAATATTTATATATATGTTCTGGGTTTTTTTTCCTGAGCTAATACAAAAGCTGACGTTGTTGCTGCTGATGATGTGTAACCAGGTCATCCAGCATCCAAAGGTCCACCGAGTCCAATAACTCACCGCTTCCACTCGGCTGTGGCTCTGGCTCCAAACCCAGAAACGATTCCAAGCTTGAGATTTGATCTTTCAGCTCAAACTCATCAATCTCACCTATGGTCACCACCTCATCCTTGCAACAAATCTCATTCTGATCAATAGATGGTGGTGGCTCAGTGGTTTCAAAACTCGCCTGAGTTATCTCGGGAACCATGCAGCGCTTCTTAGCTGGTGGAGTCTCAGGAGCTGAAGCTGAAGGTGGAGATGGAGTAAAGTTGAGTTTGGCTTTGTCACCACGGATTCGCTTAGCGGCTTCATCATAAGCTAAAGCAGCTTCTTCAGCAGTGTTGTAGGTACCGAGCCAGACTCGGACACCTTTTTGTGGGTCTCTAATCTCAGCCGCCCATTTGCCCCATGGCCTTTGTCTGATCCCTCTGTACACGTTCTTGCGAGTTCTTTTACTCTTTTTCTCTTTTATTGCAACTTGGCTTGTTTTCTCATCATCACCCTTATGATCATTACTCACTTCAACACACAAAAATAAAATAAAAACATTATTTTGGATAATAATAATAATAAAAAAAAACCAGGAATTAGTATTATTATTTTTATGAAAAGAAATTTATTTTATTAAACTGAATGATACAACAATTACAAAATAAAGTCTAGTTGCAAACAAATACAAACAAAATTTCACAGCATCCAAGCAAAACCAACTACCATTCATCAATCATAATAAAGTGATTAAATTTTATGCTAACGGTCAATTGGCAAATCTCCACTTTTTTTTTTTTCTTCTAATTTTGAGATAGAGTGTAAATAAAATATAGGACACTAATTAATATGACATATTATTGTAGTAATTGTTTTTGTTGTTAATATTGCACTAAGTCAAAGTGGGTTTGGCAACAACCTAGCAAGCTATGACCTTTGGATAATATATATAATGATGGTTAAATTTAAATATATAGAAAAAAAAAAAAAAAAAAAAAAGGTTGTACCACACCAATCATGCCAAGAAAAAGAAAAAAGTGAAATTGACATAAGATCCTCATAAAAAAGTGAAACAAAATCCGTTTAATTTTAAGTTCTAGATGACACCCAGATGCAAAAAATACCTTGCTCCCAAGAAAAGAAAGGTTAAGTACCTTTTTTGAGTTGCTTGGGCTTTTGATGGACCTTTTGGTGGTGAAACTGGTTTGGAAAATCTAGACCATTGGAGTTGAAGCCGAAGAGATCAGAGACAGTGTCAAACTCGGACCAAAGGTCCTCAGTGCTCAGCTTCCGGCCACCAGGCTTAATATCTACTAAATCGGAGATAATAGCACCCCCACACATGTTTGTGTCACTATTGATTTAGAGAGAGAAAGCAGAAGGGACAGTCTCATACAGATGCAGAACGGTGAACATAACGTGTGTTAAAGAGAGAAAGTGAGAGGCAAATGTTTTGTATTGAGGTTTAGATTTATTTATAGACTGACGGTTACAACCACTTGGCCCCGAAAAAAGACAAACCTGTGGTAACCTTTTTTGTTTTCTTTTTCCCTGGGCCTATTTTGTTTTGGCCCATTAATAGACGGTTGAGAAGGAACCAGTTAAAAAAAAAAAAAAAAAAAACTAATCATATTTATAAAAATATAATTAAATTTAAAAAAAATAATAATAATAATGTTACAATTTTTTTTTTCCTACCTATTTTATAACTGGTGAATCCATTATTTACCCAAGTTTTATAGTTCTCTAATTAAATACGTCACCCTTACGGACGTGAAAAAACGTTAAAGAATAAAAAACGTATACAACTGAGGAGTTAAAAAGTATTATTATAACAATATTTTTAATCACGGTCATCTAATGAATAGTGATTTGTCAGCTCAACCGACTTATAAAAATCAATATATAACTTTTTATTATTTTTAATATTACTGAAACGTATTACCGTGATAAAAAAAATTACTTTTTAAAAGTTATAATTAGGGGTGTAATCGGTAAGGTACAGTGCGGTTTTCTCCAAATTTATATATCTACATCTTATAGTGCGATTTTTCTATTATATGCACCTGCACCTGCACCTACACCTATTAAGATCGGTTTTAGTGTGGTTTGTTGTGGTGTGGTCTTGCGGTTTGGGCTAGACTCATTTGGGTCGGATTGGGCCAGTCCAAATGCCAATTGGAATCTAAAAAATCCACATTTATAACAACTCAAAAATTTGGCTAACTATAGCATACAAATATAAATCATAGTTTCCAATCTCAACCTGAATATTTAAGAAAAAAATAAATTATAACATACATATCTCATAAAATGAATTATAATTTTAAATCTTAACCTATACATATATACCATCCTTATACAAATATAACTCAATCTCAATCTTCACATATCATTAGCATACAAATATAACGTAACATCATCTGTATGTAACATTAACATATAAGTATAACATATTAGGGGTGTAATCAGAGAGGTGCGGTACGGTTTTTTCCGAAGTGCGGTTTTCCTATTACACGCACCTGCACCTGCACCTATTAAGATCGGTTATGGTTTGATGCGGTACGATTTGATACAGTTCTTACGATTTAGTCAGTTGTGTCGGTGAAACTTACATCCCTAATTATAACATTTTATTTATTGTCTATTAAAAATAGAATATTTTTCAAGTATTGCATGTATCTCGAGCCGACAAGAAAATATATAAATGTTCTCGTGAATCGTGAATGTGAAAGAGTCACTAGCGGAGCATCACGACATGTCCAGTTTCCACTTTATCCAAGTGGCCACGAGCCAAGCACGAATCCGGTCCATCCTGCCGTTAAATTTTGGCACTACTAACTACGACATGCGTTACTTATCAAAAAAAAAAAAAAAAAAAAAAAAACTACGACATGCGTTACACTTGCACCAGCTCTTACGCAGAGCACGGTTACAAAGTACTGTTGTTTATCTTACCCAATCACACGTTGCCACGTAGTCAACTAATCCAGACCACTTGTCCTATGAAAGACCACAAGGGGGAACTGGTCCCACTTTGCCTCACTCACTAGTCACTTCCAAACTCTTCCAGAAATTGTACGGTGATTATCAATCTGCAGAGTCGTCACCATTTTGTTTTTGTTTTTAAAGCGATAAAGATCATTTTATGGTTAATAGATGTAAAGCTTAATTTTGATTAATTTATCATTGATTATTTAAAATTTTATTTTATTGATTGTTCAGTTTGAACTGTAATATTTTGTAATTAATAAATTAATTGTTTAAGCATGTGTGTGTTTAGAATGAATTATTTTAATATAGAGTGTTAAAACTCTTTTTTTTTTTTCTTTCTACCAACTTATTTTTACCTAACAAAGTAGAAAATAAGCTAGCTAAAATATGCTAGGAATAATGAACCATTTTAGGTTTGGATTGAAGACACTGCTTCTGTTATAGAAGAGGCAGTACACATTGATGTAATACAGTTGTCAAATTAATAAAAAAGAATATTATTATTATTATTTTTTTTAAAGCAAATAAGCCAATGACTATAAGCTATTCCAAATAGGCACTTAATTACTTAAAAAGCATGTTTGGTTTTGCTTTTAGAGAGGTTGAAAAATGTTTTAAGGGGAGTGCTTTAAGGAGGCTAAAGCTCTTTTAGTTGAAATTGTCAAATAATTAGCAATTTTGTTAAAGAGTTCTAAAAGGGTTCTTAAAGTTGAAAACAACTTTAAAGTTAAAGCTTAGATTTGATGCTTTTAGGAAAATATTATATAATTTATTGTTCATGCTTTATAAATATAAAATTTTAAAGCATGTATCATTCCCTATAATTTGTCAAATACTCATAATGTTAAAGATGTTTTTCGGTTAAAGCTCTACTATTAAAGCTCTACAATTAAAAGTCTACTTCCTACAACAATACCAAATAGGAATGTATTGTGGTGAACATTGCAAATTAATTAGATTTAATCTCTCTCAAAAAATAAATAAAATAGAACTGATCTATTAATCTGGACATATTAGTTCATCCTACCATCAAATCAATGAATCAATTTGCAAAATTTGGCACTAATTTTAAATGAAGGTGAGCATTTGTAAATTAGTCTCAAATAAAGTGTCGAATGAAATAAAAAAAATTATAATTTTGAGGTAAAAATTGCAAATGTTTTCTTAGTTTAGAGTGAATAATCACAATTAACCTTTCAACTAAATGAGGGATGATAACAAAGATAACTCATTTTAAATTACAAACTTCGTATATACATTTAAATACATAAAAAGTATTTATTGAATTCTTAGCTAAGCACTGTTCAAAATGAGTAGAAATCGCCTTTTATATGAAAAACGCATTAGTAAAGGAATCGAAATGATTGAGGGATATCTGAACATATATGTCATGTTTTTTTTTTTTTTTTTTTTTTAAAGGAACTCTATAGCCCTTTGATTCCACCCCTGATAAATGTGTTACTTCATCAGGATATGAATATCTAAATTTGATGACATATGACTCCTATTATAAAATTTGATTGGAAGTCCAATGTGAATTTTTGTACAGAAATATCAATTGTTTTGTAGTCTAATAATTTATTTATTTATTTATTTCTTTTGAATTCGAGGTTCGAGGTCTGATTTATGAATAAAAGTACTACAGCCAATACCTTTATATGAAAATATTTTGTTTGTTTTAAGAATAAAGTTTGACTATAAACTGGTTTTAATCACATGACTAATAAGATCATCCATGTGTACTTTAGTCACATGACTTATTTAATGAGTTATGTAACTTCTTTAAATAATACATGTGGATGGTTTTATAAGCTACCACGTAGTGAGTTGTAACAAACTGGTTTGTAGTCAAACCTTGTTCTTCTTAATAAGTGAAATTTTTCTTATTTTAGATTAGTGGGCTAGTTTGTAGCCAAACCTTATCATTCTTAATAAGTGAAATTTCTCTTATTTTTAGATTGGTGGGTCATTCACTCATTTGTGCTCCTTACAAAACAACAAGATGTAAAAATGGAATATTGTCACGGGTATACAATTCATTTTGGCCGGAATTATCTTTTTAGCCTTGTGCGATGAGTTATTCAATTTCAACACTAAAAATATTCATTTAGGTGGTAAAAAAAAAGGGCATTAAAACGTACTGCTCAAGTTGCTATTTTTATACTACTCAAAAAGTTGCTATTATTATAATTTTAACACAAACACATAACTTTTCATTAAAAAAAAAAAAAAAAAGGCTTTAAGTGAAAAGGATATAATAAACAGCTTTTAGCTAGTAATATAATAAATTAATAACTATATATATGTATTTTTTTAATAATGCAATTAATAACTATATATTGGTAGGTGCATAGTTTTTGTGTTTGATACTTTTTTGACAGCCAATCAATATGAAACTAAAAGTTCTACGAGCTCTGCTGAATCAGAAAATTTTTCCCAGTTAAACAAATCGAAACAATAGTAACATTAAAAAAAGAAAGAAAGGAAAAAGCCCCTTGTATTGGTGCAAAAGGCAATTATAATTTACAACTTGCAAGAGGCATTAAAATATGTTAAGTTTGGTTTAGTTACAAGACTCAATCCGGACCATAAATCCAATTCTATATTTACTTTCAGCATTTTTATTTTGGAAAAACTACATTAAAAAAAGCCCAAATTTTATACCTTAATACCTTATTCATATTAGTTCATAGATTTTTAATTTTCTCAATTAAAGTCTGAAATTTATGAAATCGTTTCAATTTAAGACCTATGTCATCTCCATTATTTTGGGTAGTAACATAATCGATACAAGTGGAGAATCATTGATTAAACTCTACTATTCACTTATACATTGTTAATAAATCAATTTGACAATCATTGCACAGAAAGAGTAAGAGTGAAAAAAATTTGTTAAGAAAAAGAAAACTTCTTTTAAAGTGAGAAAGTGATTGCTAGAAAATCGAAATTGATTACTTAGATGATATATAAAGTTTTATCAACCTTTTCCCTTTTTTGTCTACTTCGTTATTATCCATAATAATATAAATGAATAGTATAGATAAACAAATGATTCAAATTGAAACGGTTTCATAAGTTTGAGACTTTTATTAAATTATGGACTTTTTCTTCTTCTTTATTTATGTATTTCACATTTTATTTTATTTTCGTCAAAATTAAATTAAACCCTTAGCCTGTCCAATACAAAAATAGAAGATTACCAACAATTCAAATAACTGAAGATGAGATCTTGGATTGGCAAAAATCACAAGGGAGTGTATTACATCACCAAAAGGTCCAAGATATTGCAGGCTTTTTAGGAAGAAGCTAAAGAGACTAAAGCTAAAGTAGCAAAGAAAGCTTTCACGTCCTTGCCTACATTCCAAGTTCTCTAAGTGGCGTCTTCCCCATAAACAAATTCACAACTCATACTCAATTAATGTCATCATATCACCTTCCCTTGGTCTTTAAGGAAAAGGCAAATGCTAGCACCAACCGTACAAAGACGATAACCTATCCTCACTACTCTAAATATGTTAGGTTATGTATAATTGTGATCCGTGCGTCACACAATAAATAAAGTTGGGGTCAAATTGACACTGTCAATCAATGTCGTCTTAAAATTGGCTGCTATGGCTAGCAATCCTCGGAGGAAAATATCTGCTCTGAATTGGGTAAACATGTTGATAAGGTCCAAGTCTCAAAGACCAGCCACCAGATCTTTCGAGACAGCTTTTATTTGGCATAGATTTTTAGATAATTTTATTTATTTATTTATTATGTAGTTGATGTAATATCAACATAATATTAGTCAATCATAATAATTTAGTATTTTTCTTTTAAGATAATACCTATAAATCTTATCACTAGCTCCTTCCTTCCATAAATAAAAAGGAAAAAAGCAACGTTTTCTGAGATATAATTTTAAGCATTTGATAATGTATAATTTTAATGATGTTGGAAACTTTGGCAGGATCTTGATGATTGTTTGTTTCTGACCAGCTCAGAGGGGCTTTGAAGTGGGAGATCATGATAATATGCCGTCATGTTGTCTTTTTCATTCTATTTAGTAAGGAAAGGGAAGAGGAAAACTGCCAAATTGGGTTTATTATTATTATTTGTAACATATGTGCCTGCACCTTGTTATATTCACTTTCAAGTTTAACCGGAGTTCCAACTTATGGCATGTAAAAAAAAATAAAAAATACACAAACTCCCTAGTTGCATTATAAAATATGAAAAGTTCTAAAGTTTTGAATGTAACACTTAATTATTGTTATATTTTTTTATATGTAAATCAATATTTTAATAACCAAACATTTCAAAGAATCGAAAAATGAAGAGGTTCAAGGTTTTGAGGTTGATTTGGGATTCGAACATAATTACATAATAATAAATTAGTATAAAAATAATTCAAATAATTTAATAAAAAGTAGCAATATTAACTAAAATAATATCAAAGATGTTAAAATATTTTTTACAATTTATTAATAGAGATCAGGTAGATATGTTTTTTTAGTAGCACAATATCTCAAATCTTTGCACTACTTTTTTCAGGCATAATGAGAAAAAAACGTGAGGAAGAAACACCATGTAGCACCAAACCAAACAATTCTTTCACTAAAGAATAAAAGTCCAAAACCTTATTTCCTTTGTATTTATCTTTTCCCTCTCCTGTGACGTGTAAAAAAACACACAACTCTCACACTAGGTGTCTTTCTTTCTCTGTCTCCTCTGATTTCTGATCCCTTCACCAAAATCAATCATATGGTAATATCAACCGGTGGAAAGTTGTCCAACTCTCACTATCTCTTCTTTTTTTTAATCAATTAATATAATATAGTTTTGGACCTTTTTATAATAGGTAGCTACGGGCCCACCTTACAATTCATGACACAACTTTTATATTACAACTCTTAAATGGTAAAATATGAATAAGGAAGAAAAAGTGATGAATTCATATGAAAGTGATGATTCACCGGCTCATAATTTATCGCTTAAGAGTTTTGATGAAAATTTTATCATTTTTGTATAAAGAATAATCTTGTTTTGATTAAACCTTGATAGATTTCATAGTGGGGATATAAGAAAATGCCACTAGACAGGCTAGATCCATTGACCATTGGTATGGTATTCCTAGTTGGGAACAAGAATGACATCACTCTTATTAAAAAACAATAAGAAGAAAAGAAAAGATAAATGATAAGGTCACGTGGTTCAAAATGGTGCAGATACATGAGATGAGATGAATGTTTGCATAGTAAAAGAAGTAAAAGATGTAATATAGCCATCACATATTAGCTTTATCTATGATGAATTGAATACTTAAGGATAATGTCTTTTTTGATTGCCTCCACTCACATTTTTTTATAGCCGCCTTCTTGTGCATCCAGGTGTGTTTCAAAATGATTATATATCTCTTTTGGAATCGGATTTTAGGAGTCAAATAAGTGAATAACTTAATAATGTTGATGACTTTCTTCGTCTACTACTCAATTGGCACTAACTTATTAACTCTAGTAAATACCATTAATATAATTATCAGATTTGAAACTATGGGAAAAAAAACCTTTCCAACATATATGATACATGAAATCCAGCAAAGTCATGGGATAAACTACCATGATATTTAAAACGATCGATAGACGTTAACCTTATCCATGCCCATAATTGCTTAGATAATCAATAATTAAACAACAATTTAAATATATTGGTGTAGAGTCTGACTCCTCTTAAGTGGATTTTAACCAAAACTTAGGTAGAGACATCAAGTAATAATTTCGTTACCAATGTTATTTCCACAATTTAATTATGGGATTAGGAAGTTATAATCGAATTTTCAAGATCTGTAAATTTCTCTATTAATAAATATGTGTAAAACCGTTCTTAAATAATAGTTATTTTTTATTTTAAAAATAAAAAACGATATGATGAAACTTGAAGGGTGCTTTCCATTATAAGTTTCTTGAAACACTTAATTCAAAATCGTGATTTCTAAAACATCAAAACATACAGTTCAATCCCATTGTTCTTGAAACACTATGTAAAAAATATGGAGAGCAGGCACGTCACTACAAATTTTTTTGTAAATTATGAAAAGTTCTAATTAATGGCAAATCGTGATAGTAAGAGTTTCTATTCAATATATGTCAATAACTTTGTCAAATCCGTTGATAACTCATGTCACATTAAGCAATTTCTCCATAGTTTATAATATTTTTTCACATTAGATTGTGATAATGTCCAATAAAATGGTTCAATGGAGTTGGGTTGTGGGTTGTGGTCCGTTACAATTTGCTTATGAAATAAAAGAAAGAGAAGAACAAGGATGGTTTTTGTTGGTATTGATGAAGACTGCCCTTGGGCAGTTGCTTCTTTCCGCCAAGATGCTTGTTCTTTAGTTAAGAATTTTAATAGTTTTGTTTTTCTATGTAGCTCACGCTTTAGCTAAATTTTCAGCTCTTAATGAGACTTTTGCCTATTGTAAGTTGTAACCAAGACTCTCTCCCTCCCACTGTTAAAGTGACATGGTTGAGACATGATTTCAATCTTGATTAATGATAAGCTTTCTGTAATTAGCAAAAAAGAAGAAGAAAAATGGTGGGTTGTTTCACAATTTGTAAGTAGAAGGAAAATTAGAACAATGTAAAGGAAACGATTTTGACACTTAATGCCATTAACCTTTCCCAAAAAGGCAAAACCCCACAATTTATAGAGAGAGAGAGTTCATATAAACTGAAAATAGATCCAATTAAGTCATTTCCTCCCTGAGCTTCAAACGAAAAATCTAACTTTTCTTAATTCAGATTCCCCAGATATTCCTGACTTTCTCTATGGTCCTTACCTATTTTGTTCTGTTACAACTTGTGCATACATTTTTTGGGGTTTTCATATCCTACAAAAAGGCTTAGTTTTCACTCGGTCATAAAAATGAGAAATCATCTAGGTAAGGCATAGAATCGGCAGCTTGTTATCAGTCAAATTACGTAAAGTTCAATGCTAGTTACAAAAAACTATACAGGCTAATCACCACAGCTTCATGGAAATCTATTTCCCAAATGCAAAAGGGGTCCCCAGTCCCCAGTCCCCACTCAACACAGATCAATCTGTCTGCTTTCTCATTTGAGTCAATGGTATGGAATATATAGATGGTAGTTGACATTTTGGAATGCCGAGGAAGCCAACAAAACCAAACTACTACAAGCAATTTAAATCCTAGCAGTAAAGTTGTGATCATCTTTCATGAAAAATACTACACTTCAAACCAAGAAACATATCACACAGATTATATAAATAGCTGCCACTCATAGGAACCAATACATACAGCTAGAATCCCATCACCACTAACATTAGTACACACTTCAACCTGCATTATTCATGCATTCTACTGGAAAACTACAGATAATTCACAACCTGAAGAATTACGAATGCCAAGACTTCACCAAAAAAGCAACAATAAACATATTAGCCCATATTAACATAAGACTATAAAGTTCCAACAACTAATAGTGCTCTGCTCACAATGTGTAAGAAATATGAGAACATTGCAGTGCATGATTGCATGAAGAGGTTGATTAAGTAAACAGAGAAACATTTAGTAGCATGCATAAACTAGAAAATACGTTGTTCCCACATATATGCAAAAAAGAAAAAAAAGTACACACTGCAAATCAATTTCAAACTTCAAAAGCCATTTTCAAGTAACAAGAAATAATCATTTCCAGTCACAAGCAATAAAACAAATAAAAATACATCATACATGTGAAACAACCCAAAGACCAAAGGGCCAAATCATCAGAAACATTCATGTATCCAAGCAAAATGTTATCATGCCCCCACAATTTTTTGATAGTAAGAGGGGAAAAAGTATCAAACTATATATAAAGGCTATTGAATGTAGAAGATGGAAAAAAAAAAAAAAAGAAAAAAAAAAAAAATCCTCTACTCCGCCATCTTAGTCAAGCGGTGAACGGTACTTCTCGCAATCCTATTAACAGGATCAATCTTCAGAACAGTCCTAAGGTCTTCTGCCCCAAGCTTGTACTTCTCCATGCTTTCATACAGGAGTGCACGCTGTACAAGTACAGACACGTTTGCTTCATCCTGTGCTAGAATCTGCACAACAGAATGCACGTTTGGATATCTATTTTTAAATTGGTCATCTACCATTACTTAGAAGTCCCAGCAAAAGAAAAGGACCTGGATCAGGCAACAGCAAACCTTGTTGCTGCCACACACCAATCAATAGCAACATCCAGGTTTTGATCAAAGTGGCATCATATTACATATATGAAAATTCCAGTGTTTATTGTTATTTTTTTATGACGTGGAAACCATGCCAAGGTAGCCCCCTTTGGGGCCACCCTTAGAGTGTAAACCCCCCATTGCATGTATCGACCACTTGGAAGTTTCCCTACATGCAATAAGGTAAGTCAAAGTGTTTCACCCAAGAATTGAACTAGGGACGCCCAGCCAGGCCAAGAGCTTTGCACCCCCTGGCCAACCAACTCGGCTACTCAAGTGGTAAATGTGTTTATTTAACTAACACTCTTCTTTCAAAGCTAATTCTCATTCTTTACTATCACTGGTCTGAATGTTAATAAAATTAGCTAACTTATTCATTAGTTGGTTCCTAGTGTACTTCTAATAATGTTAAGCCAATAGCACACAATGGAGGTCCTATGATTCAACAACTTACATAAAACTCACAGATTTGTCAACTACAAACCACAGGATAACATCAAATGCATTAAAAACCTCTTAGAATCACCAAACGAAAAAAAAGGGAAGAATTATCATACCTTTGTACAGTCTGCCACAGCCTTCTTATACTCCCCAACTTCTTTGTAACACGATGCCCTGCTCGACAAAACCTCCGCAGTAGCAGCATCATCACCAGCTTTCTCAATAAGAATTACAGCCCAAGAAAGCCACTTAATCGCATCGGCATATTGCCCCTGCTTGTAATTATCCATCCCCTTGTTCTTAGCCATGGAAGCTGACACCCCAGCAGGCGGGGGTGGAAGCCCGTCAAGCTCAGTTGTGGAACCACCCCCATCATGGTCTCCCAGTCCTCCTCCAAACTCCGTATCCCAATCATCAACATCTGATTTTTGCTGTCCTCCAACAGCACCCCCGGCTGAAGCAGAGGATGACGAGAATAACATGTCTAGTGGATCACTACCAGAATTCTGCACTGGTGTCTGACTCTTAGAACCAAAATCCATACCAGGGATCCCAAAATCACTCGTTTTCGAATCAGAACCGAAATTCACTCCAATAAAATCATCACCACTCGAAGGAAACGTCTCTGTGCTCGAATTCAACTTAGACGCATTCTGAAAATCCCCAAAAGCATCAACACCAGCATTAACCTTAGCACTACCACTGCTACTTTTAGTCGTGGAATTAACACTAGTACCTGATTGTTCTCGAATTGAAATTGAGCAAAGAACCAAATGGGTCCTTATTAGAGCTCATCCCAACCCCACTACGCATCGAAGGGCCTCCAAGATTCAAACCCTTATTGCCATTAACACTATTATCATTGTTCCTATTACTATTACTATTGCTATTGCTATAACTAGCATTAAACCCAGTTGTGAAACTCCCAAAACTCTCAGAAGAACCCCAATTCCCACCAGTTTTAACCGAATTACCCGTCTTGGGCAACGAATCGGCCACATTTCCCATCGAAAACGAGCTCTTGTTCGACGATGGTGCCGAATTCTTCAAAGGGACATTGGAATTGCTCTTGCCCTGTCCACCCAGAGCCGAGCTGACCAAATCCCCAAACAAATTCGGGTTCTTCTCGACGATACCGATACCGATACTCGAACCGGAACCCGAAGCAGAGGAGGAAGACCAGTTCTTGCCGAAGATGTCACCGACCATGGAAGAAGTAGGTCCGGAGGAAATACCGGGGCGGGCGGCGGGTTGGGTCGGAGCAGGCTGGTGGGTCCAGGAGGGCTTGTTGGGCTGCCACGTGGGTTTGGGTTGGGTGGAGGAAAATGAAGAGGTTGAAGAAGAAGAAGAAGAAGAAGAAGAAGAAGAAGAAGAGGAATAGGAATAGTGGGTCTGGTTTTTCTGTTCGTTTAGGGATTTGGGTCGGGAAGATCCAAGTCCAAGATCGAAGTCGAAGCTGGATTTTCCGTAATTTGAATTCATGGTTTTGTTTTTGGCTGATTTCAGATCCGAATGTGTAAATGTTTATGCTTTGTTTGGATATTGAAAAAGAGAGTGAATTGAGATGTGGGTATGATTTGAGAGCGTACGTACCTGAGACTGAGAGATCGGAAAAAAGCAGAGCTTGTGGTAACAGCGAGCAAAAGAGAGAGAGTCTGGATTTGATCGATTAGGAAGAGCTTTGGATCCCAAAATGCGTTATGACTATTTTTGGTAGGATGTTAATGTTAGAGATTCGACAGTTTTTATTCTCAAAAATAACAAAAAAAAAACTTTTTTTTTTATTTATTATAACGAGATTGGTACAATTTTTTTTTATTTTTTATTTTTCTTCAAACCGTTTTGGACAAGTGTTGAATTTTTTACGTGTTCTTAACTTCTTATCATTATAATCACCTATAGTTATTTAAATGGGATAGATCGTAAAACACATACTAGAATGATTATTTGAAAGGTCCAATATATATATATATATATATATATTTTAAACATTTGGTTATTAAATCCAAAATTCTATATACACAACACCAATATTAAATATTGAAAATAATCTTTAGATAAAAATCATTTTAAAAATAAGTTTAAAGGTACACATTCATATAAGATTTTTATTTTATTTGTATTTTTTTTTGTATTTTTGTATTTTTGTATTTTGTATTCTTCTTATAATTTATTAAGGATAAAATGTATTAATACCCTTTGAAACTTTTGTATTATTGGTAGTAAAATCCTTACTTTGTGTGCCAATTTAGTATATAAACTTTAGTATTTTATTTATTTATTCATTTTTTTGCACCAAATCGTTAAAAAAATGCATTAATTCCCCCGGCGACTTTTATGATGTTGCAAACCCTTTTAAGTTTTCAAGTATAAACTATCATCATCAAATTATTGGACACAAGTAGAACAAATAAATTTAGAAGTATCAACTTTCAAATTCAGTAAGTTAAAATGCTCTAACGGCCAAACAATACCAATCTTAATTGAATGGGTTTGGATGATAGGAATTGGAGCCTATTAGATAATGCTAACTCCAAGCTAGAAGGCCAAGCCAAAACGTCTTGCCTTGCTCTAAACACCCAATGCTTGAGCAGTAGCATTGCTGTGTTCATTTGTATTGTTGACATAGATTTAAAGGGTTGAACAATTTGGAGTAGGACTCTTCTATAGAAAAATGGCAAGCAAGCCCTATATTTTGTGAGATCCTGCTTTGCACACGGTAATTTACATTGTGGTATGCAATTTTATTTATTTATTTAAATACTATCATTTGGCCAAAGGATACAATAATAAGCTTCAACCATAATGCCAACTTCTAAGTGACAGTTCTATTTTTAAATTTGGCCATAGTAGGAAGGATAGCTCAATCATTTAACATTTTCTAAGGAGTAAGGTTCGTGCCATCACAACCACGCCCCTAACCTACCTTCATCAACCAACACCATAAGAATCAAAACCATTTCCACATATCTAGCCCCATAAATAAAATTTTTCAAGGGTCAAGCTTGTCTTTCAAATAAGTGTCTTTGATTCTCTGAAAATACAAACAAGGAAATAGACAAAGGCATTTGCAAATTGCATAGAAACTAGAAGGCACAAGATCAGAATAATAATCTTGAAACTCAAAAGCCAGGTACACGCTAGCTGCGTCTGCATAATACTTCAAAATGATTAATTACAATTGTTCTCCCCGTTATCATTTATATAACACATTAATTTATAAGTCAATGATACACATGATATCTGACTGACAGATTAAGATTAAGAATTTGCTTCAAATGCCAATCCTGCCAGGTGCTAATGCAAATGCAGTATATGACCACAGATTACAGCCAACCTTTGGATGTCTTCATCCAAGTCATAGTGGGTGCAGCCAAATCAAATATTAGTAATATCTATCTGACTAGCTCTTTCTTTAAAACTCTGAACACCTATTTCCAAGACCAAATACCACGCATAGTTGGAGCAACACCCTTCCCAAATCCCAAGTATAGCGAACAACTCTCAAACCAAGCTTTTGAGGATTTTTGCAGCACATTCTTCCTTCACAATTTCTTATAAAGCTTCAAAGCATAAAACAAATAGAAGCTTTGTCCATGGATTTCTATGTAACAAAGGTTTTTAGTACCAAAACCCTTTCTAAACTTCCTAAAACGTGCTTCCTTTCAATCATTGATTCTCCATATATATATGCCTCAAAACTCTGAAGTCTGAACACCTATTCCCCCCCCCCCCCCCCCCAACCTTCGTTTATCTCTTCTAGAAAATAAGAAAGAATGGAAGAAACCAAATAGATTAAGTACCTTGCCTGGTTTTACTAAGTAACTGTGGCTCTGTGAAGCAGGCAACTCCACTTCACAAAGCCTCATCCCAGCTATTTTGGCCCAGGGATTTAGTTTGGCATTTATTGTTAAATTATATTCCTAAATGTCTTCTCACTACCCCAAGGGATAGAACAATCAGATGGAGTCCACACTTAATAAAGTGGAGGTCATTAGTTTGGATCGCATCTTCCCCCTCCCCTTAGGGGCAAAACCTTACTTATATATAATAAAAAATCCTAAACGTCTTCTCACTACCCGGTGCTCTATGTTGGACTTTGTATATAGTCGTCGTCTCTGCTAAAGGAAAGAAGCTTCAGCTCTCACACATACCAACCAAATTCAGATGCATCCCCTTCTATGTCTTCCAACCACATTCAGAAAAAGGGTTCTCATATCACACTTGCTTCAACATTCCAATGAATAAGAATTCTTTTGCAAAATAAATATATACAAACACACTCACTCACTAACCCTGCTATGACTTGCATATTCATGATCAAGTCCTAGACCTTACAGCACATGTCCACAAAGAATATAAAGATGACTAACAGTTTCACCATTTCTAGAAGACCCTGAAGCTGAATGATTCCATCATCAATCAAATACAATCTAGTGGTTGCTCTTTGACATAAGAACTTATAAAACAAATAGATTATGTTTCCAAATCCACGACAGTTGAAAAAACGAAAGAGATAACCGTTATTATGGTCAACCCCCCCCCCCCAAAAAAAAAAAAAAAAAAAAAAAAAAAAGAAGAAGAAAGGAAATGAGATCCACAAGCAGGAATACATGATGAGAGTTGCAGAATAACACATTTGGTGCTCTATTTGTAGAAGTTGTAAGAAAGGACCCACAATATATTCACATTTGTTGTCTTCATAAAGATGCTGGTTAATAAAATGCATAAGCTGACATAGAACATAAAGAACCCAGTCTTTATGCATCAAATAAGAAATACAACAACAAACCTTGATTCAATATTCTAAAATTGCGAATATTGTGAATTCCCAAGCATTACCCTTGTTAAAATTGCCGTTGTTCATTGAGAAGTCCTTCCCTCCACTCTAAGTTGAATTCTGTGTATCAATTGACGTTGGTTGCTGTGCAGGTGCTCCCGGATTGGCCATGTTTGGTCTTTGCACTGCCTCTCTCCGCTGAACCTGCATTATTTCCCGGCGCCTATCATACCGTGGGCGAGGCCTGTTCCTAGTTGCTTGCTGTCTCATTTCAGAAGTATATTGCGGTCTATGGATGACTTTCCCATCAATAAACAGATCCCCTAAACTCAAACCAAGAAAAAGATAAGTATAAGACAATACAAAATCATGGATTACAAGGCAATTACACCAAAACAAATTACTACTTTACAAGGCAATTACACCATGGATGAGCTTATTTTGAAGGATTATGTACAGATTTTTAAAGCATCATCTTTTTTAAGGTACAACTTAACTTTTACACAATAAACAAAATAGACCGATGAATATAAGGGCATGACACCCTAGGTTTTGAACCCGGAAATGCCACTGAGCTTAATAAAATTCAATTCTTTAAACAATACTCACCTCCATAATCTTTGTTGGGCACATCGAGATACGAATCCGGCAACACCCAGAGCACACCAGGTAACCCTATTCAAAACAAGAACCCAAAAACAAATCAAGCCAAATTCAATTAAAAAGCTTCAAAACAAAGCCCTAAAACCCTTCATTCCAAAACCCCATAACACCCACCAAAACTAACATGCTTATACTGTAAAAAACAAATGAACACCAAAAAAAAAAAAAAGCCAAATTCAATTAAAAAGCTTCAAAACAAAGCCCTAAAACCCTTCATTCCAAAACCCCATAACACCCACCAAAACTAATCATGCTTATACTGTAAAAACTACATAATTGAACATAATTGAACAAAAAAAAAAAAAAAACCCAGTAAAGATTTTACCTTTAACTTTATAAGAAAGCTCCTCTGAAATCAAAGCACCAAATCCAGTGTATATGGTCGTACAAACCGAATAAATCTTATTTTTCGCTTCCTCTTCACTATAACCACAAAATTAAATAAATAAATAAACCACAAATCTAAAAAAGAAAACAGAAAAAAAAAAGTAAGTACCTTCCGAGAACAGTGGCTAGGGTTTTGACGTAGGAATTGATCATTTCGTCCTCGGAGGGTTTTTGGTCCGTGGGGAACTCCATGACGATGAGCCAGTGCTCGTAGTCGCAGCCATCGAGGAGGATCGTCTCCTTGGGTGGGCGGTTGCTCCAGTTCGGAGACGGGTCGTTCAGGGGCGAGTAACCCGACCCGGATGTTTTGGGTCGGGTCTGGTTTGTTTTGGAATAGTCCGGGGCGAGTTGGAGTTGGGGATTGAGGAGTGCCGCGAGAGCGAAGCGAGAACGAGAAGAAGAAGAAGAAGAAGAAGAAGAGAGGGTTCGGGTGAGGAGTGATGCTAAAGTACGCCGAGCGGTGAAGTACGCCATTTCTCAGCTCTCTCTCTAGTCTCGGGCTGACAATGCTTTGCCTGGTGCTTTGGGATTTTTGAGGGGTTTTGCATTTGAGGTTTTTTTTTTTTTTTTTAAGCAAATTATGTTTTTAAACCTCCTACTTTCATAAAATTTTAATTAAATTCTACAATTTCAAAAAATATTTTAATTTAAACACTTACACATGTCGCGTGGTTACCCACCACTAGACCTAATCACATTGAGTTGGGCTAGGAAGCAAACGGTTGATGATCAATCATCATTGGGTTATTGACCGAGCGAGTTAACGGGTTTGACGATTAGATTCGTTAGGTTCTCGATTGGCAAGTTGACACTTGACATGCGAGAGAAATGATGGCAGAAGGCGATTATCACTGGGTTGTTTTAACCTTTATGGTTTGAATTAAAACAATTTTTTATATGTAGAATTTAATTTGAAATGTCTAAAAGTCTAAGGTTGAATTTAAAACATTTACCAAAATATCGGATTTAACATATAATTTTATTATTTTAGGTTAATTTTTGAATTTTTCCATTTGTTTTTATGTTCCAAGTTCAGAAGAAACGACTTTGCTAATCCACACTATTTTCAAAATGCAAAGAAGAGTTTGGAACTTGGAACAAATCATTTACTCACTTGAACAGTGTGTTTAGCAACTTTCATTAGAGAGAGAATTGTAGTTTGTATTTTTAAATTTTGTTTGGTAATGTAAGGTAGAGGGGAAAAAAGTGAATTCTACTAAGGTTGTATTATAATTAATTTGTAAATGTGAATATTTCTGGTAACCAAATCCGACTAATTTTGGACTGAAGTATAATGAAGTTCATTTCTTTTGATTTCTCTTCACTTTTCTCCTCACAAATTTCCAAACATGAAAGTTATTAGAAGTTTTACCCACTTTACTTCTCTGATTTCCACTGCTCTCAATTCAAAGACATTGTAAACATAACTAACCTATGCACTAATCTTAGCAATTCCAAGTGAAATAGCCAGTTTGCTTGACACTCTTGGGGATGTCATAGAGTTCAACCAAGATATGTACTTCTGAGTCATGCAAAATTGATAGGATGGAATTGAATGCCACTGTCTAATAACATTGAGAACCATTAAGGAGAAATCCAAATGAAAGACCTTATACCAAAATTTGAGAATGTTTGAAAAAGAAAAAAAGAAAGAAAAACTATCAGTCCCCAAGTAGAGGGGCTGTGCCTAAAACCCTCAGCCAGAGAATATGAGTCAGTCACTTACAAATTTCTGAGATGGTTTTCTACCATAAATTCACTTAGAACCGGGAATTAAGTACTTCTAAACCCTGAAGTTTACCCATCACATTAAAGCGGGCTGTTTGCGGTCGATCTGGTACTGTGTAGTTCAGATTAATGTCAACAAGAAGTATGTTCTCGCAAGGGACAGCATCGCTGCACAGAAAAGTTACTGCAGACTTGGAGTTGTACGAGCCAGCAATGTTCTTGATGTAAATGTCACTAAGCTTCACTAGTGAGGGCTAAGCACACAAAAGAAAGAGAAATTAGTTAGTAAGGTAAGGTAAATGAAAATTTTGCTTTTACAATATGCCACTGCATAAATGCATACATAATAGTCACTTACTGTAGTAATGCTTTTGCAAGTGACCGAAGGACAGTATTGTTGATCTATGATTATGGGGTTTGAAACGTTGATCATGACAATGTCCTCAAACTTCAAATTAGATGCATCACTTGGTGGAGCTCCTGGCCATGTCTTTACTCTGATGCCATTCGTTGTGCCATTGATTGTGCAATTCTGTACCCTGATCCCATACACATCCTCCTCGTTTGGGTACTTGCCAAGGCTCCCCACACTGCCAGATTGCAGAAAAATTGGTTTTGTAATGCAGGTGTTATGGCCTATTTAGAGGCTCAATTGGAATTACATTGATTTAAATGTGTCCAAGTTTGTTTTCTGAATATTTTTACATCATTTGGATACAAAAACCATTCTTTAGGAAACCAAAACAGTCATATGTGAAACATGCCTAAATTTGAAAGCATACAACCATTCTACCAATTTGTTACCTGATTCCATGGCCAGGACCACAATTCACATATGAAACCAATATGTCTTTGCTGCCAGCTCCAATGGAGACGCAGTCATCACCTGTACTAATGGTTGAGGAAGTAATGGTGATGTTGGTGGAGTGACTAATGTGGATGCCATCAGTGTTTGGGCTATCCCATGGAGCTGTGATGTTGACCCCATACACGTCGATGTTGTCACAGTTGTGGAAAGCAACATGGAAAAACTTGCTGTTTAATAGAGAAATATTGCTGATTGTCCCATGTGAAACATTGGCGAATCACAGTGACTGCATTAAATGAATCATATATCTATCAATTGCAATCCAAAATACAAATTCCTAAACAATGATACAAGAAATTCTAAATGTCAAATGATTAATATTAGACAGTAGAACTTACTATAGGGAAATTGGGGAATTTCTTATTCTTGTGGCAAGTTGTGCATGTCCAAGCTTCTGCACCCTGGGCATCCAATTCTGCCATCCTAGTTCCTCCAGTGAGTTTGATCCCTTTCAAATTTCTGAACACAATCCAGTTAGGAGTGGTGAAGGCGTCGAGGCTACTTGGAGCCTTCAATGTCCCTCTGATCTCTACATTCGGGGACTGGTTGTTGTGGCAAGGGCCGATAAATGAGACTGGACCAACAAAGAATGTCCCATCTGGTATATATAAAGTTGACTTTCCAGGATGAGCACATGCCTCTTCCCAGGCTGCTAAGAATGCCTGAAAAACAAAATGAAAATTACATTTCCATACAGCATTTACCAAGTTTAGTCTCAAATAAGATTTTAATAAAAAAATTTAGTTTTTCCTAAAGCAATATTCCACACCGCATAATTTGATATCTCTACAAAAGTTTTTCATGATTTAAGAATTAACATACCGTGCTACTCTCAGTATCCCCATCAGCCTTTGCTCCATAATCGGTGACATCAAATAGTACATCTTTAGGTCCAAAATCTGTTCCAGGAGACTGGGGTGAGTCAGCCAAATCCAATGGGCTAGGAGCAGGAGCAAGTGAATCTGCTGCAGGTTCCAAAGCCAGCTCAGCAAAATCAGCCACAGCAATCACCACTATACAAATATGAAAAATAGCTATAATACTAACTCTAAAGGCCATCATTTCCTTCACTTTTCTAAGATTATCCAGGATTATATTTTGTAAACTCTCTGCCACTATGGCTCAACTTCAAAGTCTATATATACTAACTTTATTAATTAAGTAGCCTTTCTGCCTTAACTTCCTAAGACTTTGTTTTAAATCCAGGTCATAATTTATTTTTTAAGATTAAACTCAATTCAAAATAGTTTTCATAATTATCTTCCCTGGTTGACTTTATTTGAAATCTTTTATACTTTCCTGATGACATATATTGATGTTACCAATGGGTGGAGATTCAATAATTGTAATGTCACAAAAAGGGTGCATTAGCAATTTCATTTCTCTCCATTACTAAGGAGAGTGTGTGAAGATTACCCTCATTGAGGAATTAACATTTTGCTGAGGAAATGAGAACATGAAATTTTGATATCACCATGACATGACAAGCAGTAATTTGGGGGCTGGTTGGTTCCTTAATGCTCCTGGAGATGTGAACTAGCAGCTACTCTATTACATGGTTGTGCTTGTTAGTTGTGCCTCATTTTTCAACGCCAACATTTAGGATGTAAAGTATGATTAACTAAATTGTTACACATATCTTAGCATATGTTAATTATCTAAATTCATATGCTTTCCAAGTGAATAAATTATATCCGATCGTCTAATATCGCATAGATCTAAAAAAATTATTTAATATCTTTTAAAAAGAAGGGAGGTTCATCTCAAATGGATAAGCTTGGCAATGAGCCACATAGTTGAATTTAATTTTCCTTAGGAGAATATAATCATTGTTAGAATATTAGCCACCTTTAGTTGCTCCATGTCAAGAATAACAAAACGTGTATACAAAGCTCAAGAGCCTCTTGACTTAATGGCATTTTCGAGCTCATCCTATAGAGAGCTTGGATGAGAAAAAACGTTACTTATATACAAGATCTACGCTCCTAATTCTGTCGAAGTCGTTAGACTTTAGGTTATGTTTGCTAATTCTTGTGTCAAAACAAGTATTAACTAGAGTTGTATTAAAAAAATTTGATTATCTATTGAGTCAAATCAAGAAACAACATTGAAGAAATCAAGTTTCATAAGACTCGCTCAAGCGACATTGCTGTTTATTCTCATTGAGTGAACTCAAACTAGAAAGTTCACGCAACTCTCGCTCAAACGAAATTGCGGTAAACATTAAACCGGCTTTGTTGAACCGAAGTTTTGAGCTACTTTTTGCCTATATAAAACTAACATGTGTTGTAATCTAGCGATGCAATTTGTTCACAATTGCTGACATAACATTTTGTAATTGGTATATAATTAAAGTGATTTTAGTAACGAACTCATGTGAAAAGGGAAAAAACTGTGATCTTTGCATTACTCAGGCTCATATAGCTGTATCTTTGCCATGCCTTGGTGTAATTCTCAGGCCACTTGGCATTATTCAATATTGACTATTACATTAAGAAAAAAGAAGAAAATTAGCTTTTTTATTTTTTTATTTTTTACTTAGAGTTGATTGATTCAGGCATGTTTGAATCTTAAAAAAATTAAAAAAAAAATTTCAAAATCTAATTCTCCATTTTCACATTATCTCAATCAGCTGGCATGAGCATATTTGCATGGTATTATGGGTCTCCCTCTTTAGGGTTTAGATTTTGTGGTTGACACTGTTTGCCTTTTTGAGTTGCGGTATTATATCAGATAATAATAAAAAAAAAAAAAAAAAAAAAATCTATGGAGAATGCTTCACAGTGCTCAAACTTGTTCCGAGTTCATAGCAAATAAGTTAATTAATTCCTCATACAACCGTGCTACAAAAATAAGAACCTATGATGATTGTTCTTATCATCAGATCAAGACACCAATTCGTTTTTGGTGTAGGCTAGATATGAACCCAGGTCCCATACTCGACAACAAGAGACTTTATTAATTGAACTAACTAGAACCCACATATCACAAAGGATTTAAGAGGCATAAAAAGCTGACATTCCCCTTCTATACTAATACAATGAATAGTGATGCTTAGAGAGTAAAAAGGGATGGGACTTGAGAGGTGTAATTTCAACTCTAGGCACCTATTTGCAAGGTTGTGGATTTACTTTTCCACCATATATTACTTTTGCATTTTCACATGTAGATGTGGCAGGCAATCCCCCCTGCTGGGTCCTCAAATCTATGTCATAAAACTGAACATTTTGGCAAGGAAACTGAGAGCTGCACATGAGCTTTACTGCAACTGGTGAGCTTGAGGTTCCCGTAATGTTTTTGTAATGAATGTCACTGAGCCTTACACGCGATGGCTGCACATAAAGTACCAAATTAAGCTAGAATTAATTAATGTACATAGTCTAAGTCATAAATTAAAAAAAGGGTGAATTTGAGAGACTAACCACTTCGTTACAATGTGAATTTGGGCAGTACTCTTGGTCTATGATGATGGGGTTCTTAACATTTTCCATGTCGATGTTCTGGAAAAACATGCCCGACGCTGCACTTGGAGGCGATCCTGGCCACGATTTGATTCTAATTCCATTCTCTGTACCAATCAAGGTGCAATTGTTCACAGTAATGCCTCTCACATCTTCCTCATTTGGGTACTTGCCAAGGCTACCCACACTGTGTCATGGACATAGACAATGGACTAATTACTTTCATTCTAAGCTTCAATTGAAAAGACACATATATGCTAATAACTTCTATCATACAATTTCAAAGTAAATATTAGTCACTCTCATTTGCCATAACTTATTTTGAGGTTATATACAACTTTTTAGAACTTAATTTTTTCTAGGAACAATTGTACTTTTTATACCCAATTTTCTCTTTAAGCCCAATAAACCAATGAAAATAAGTTCTTCCACTTTTTAATTGACATTAGATGTTAGCAAAACTTTCTAAATATATAGGAATTAATAACGTACCTAATGTCGTGTCCAGGGCCACAGGTTGCAGAAAAAATTGGTTTTGTAATGCAGGTGTTATGGCCTATTTAGAGGCTCAATTGGAATTACATTGATTTAAATATGTCAAAGTTTGTTTTCTGAATATTTTTACAACATTTGGATACAAAAAGCATTCTTTAGGAAACCAAAACAATCATATGTGAAACATGCCTAAATTTGCAAGCATTCAACCATTCTACCAATTTATTACCTGATTCCATGGCCAGGACCACAATTCACATTTGAAACCAATATGTCTTTGCTGCCATCTCCAATGGAGACACAGTCATCACCTGTACTAATGGTTGATGAAGTAATGGTGATGTTAGTGGAGTGACTAATGTGGATGCCATCAGTGTTTGGGCTATCCCATGGAGCTGTAATGTTGACCCCATACAAATTGATGTTGTCACAGTTGTGGAAAGCAACATGGAAAAACTTGCTGTCTAACAGAGAAATATTGCTGATTGTCCCATGTGAAACATTGGCGAAACGCAGTGACTGCATTAAATGAATCATATGTCTATCAATTGCAATCCAAAATACAAATTCCTAAACAATGATACAAGAAATTATAAATTTCTAATGATTAATATAAGACAGTAGAACTTACTGTAGGGAAATTGGAGAATTTCTTATTCTTGTGGCAAGTTGTGCATGTCCAGGCTTCTGCACCCTGGGCATCCAATTCTGCCATCCTAGTTCCTCCAGTGAGTGTGATCCATTTCAAATTTCTGAACATATCCAGTCAGGAGTGGTGAAGGCGTCGAGGCTACTTGGAGCCTTCAATGTCCCTCTGATCTCTACATTCGGGGACTGGTTGTTGTGGCAAGGGCCGGTAAACGAGACTGGACCAACAAAGAATGTCCCATCTGGTATATATAAAGTGGAGTTTCCTGGATGAGCACATGCCTCTTCCCAGGCTGCTAAGAATGCCTGAAAAACAAAATGACAATTACATTTTTAATATAGCATTTACCAGTTTTAGTCTCAAATAAGATGTTAATATGAAAAGTTTTAGTTTTTCCTAAAGCATTATTCCACACTGCATAATTTGATATCTCTACAAAAGTTGTTGATGATTTAAGAATTAACATACCGTGCTACTCTCAGTATCCCCATCAGCCTTTGCTCCAAAATCAGTGACATCAAATACTACTTCTTTATGTCCAAAATCTGTTCCAGGAGACTGGGGTGAGTCTGCTAAATCTAATGGGCTAGGAACCAATACAAGTGGATCTGCTGCAGGTTCCAAAGCCGGCTCTGCAAAATCAGCTGCAGCAATCACCACTATACTTATATGAAAAATAGCTATATACAGAGCTATAATACTAACTCTGAATGCCATCATTTCCTTCACTTTTCTAAGATTAGCCAGGATTATATTTTGAAAATCTATGCCACTATGGCTCAACTTCAAAGTCTTCATATATTATATATACAATATGGAGTAATGAAGTAAACTTAATTGCACTTAATCTTAGTATATTTCCTGATGAACGGTTAGCTATGAACAGTTACAACTTTGAATTTCTTTCAAAGTTGTAACTGTTTTAAGATAAGCTTTAATTCATTCAATACTTATTTAGTGGTCATAATTTCACTTACCATTTCAGGTCTTTAAATCAATTCTGTTTAGAATATGTTTCTCTACTGTTAGTGCTTCCCTGGTGACATAGTTATTGAAGCTGGTCTGGCATATAGAGGGTTACCAATACCATTGTAATCTGTCACTAAGAGAGGTTAAGATTTTACTAAGACATGACAAGTAGTAATTTGGGGGTTGGTTCTTAAATGCTCCTGGAGATGTGAGTTGTGCTTCATTTTTCAACGCTCACATTTAGAGTGTAAATTGTAATTAACTAAATGGTTACACATATCTTAGCATATGTTAATTATCTAAATTCATATGCTTTCCAACGTGACGTTAATAGAGTAAATAAATTATATCCGATTGTCTAATATCGCATGGATCTAAAAAAATTTATTTAATTAGTTAATTATTTTATAAAAAAGAAGAGAGATTCATCCCAAATGGATGACCACGTCAAAATTGATATAGAATTTGGAATGACAAAATATTTTGGATACAATTTCTTAAGTACTGTACTTTAGATTTTCTCATTGTTAGAAAATTAGCCACCTTTAGTTGCTCCATGTCAAGAATAACAAAACGTGTATACAAAGCCCAAGAGCCTCTTGACTTAATGACATTTTGGAGCTCTTCCTATAGAGAGCTTGGATGAGAAAAAACTCTGCGTATATATAAGATTTACGCTCCTAATTTTGTCGAAGTTGTTAGGTTTTAGGTTATGTTTGCTAATTTTTGTGTCAAAACAAGTGTTAATGAGAGTTGTATTAAAAAATTTGGTTATGTATTGAATCGAGTCAAGCAACAACATTGAAGAAATCAAGTTTCATAAGACTCGCTGAAGACATTATAGTTTATTCTCTTTTGAACTGATGTTTTGTGCTACTTTTTGCTTGTATAAAACCAACATGTGTCATATTCTAGTGATGTAATTTTTTTTTTCACAATTTTTGACATAACATTTTGTAATTGGTATATAATTAAATTAATTTTAGTAACGAACATATGTGAAAATGGAAAAAATAAAAAAATAAAAAAACTGTGATCTTTGCAAAATATTATTCAGGCTCATATAGCTGTACCTTTGCCACTCCTTGGTGTAATTCAGGCCACTTGGCATTATTCGATATTGACTGTAACATTAAGAAGAAAGAAGAAAATAAAATTTTGTTTTCTTAGAGTTGATTGATTCAAGCATGTTTGAAACTTAAAAATAAAAAATAAAAAAAATCTAATTCTCCATTTTCACATGGCATGAGCATATTTGCATGGTATTATGGGTCTCTCTTTGGGGTTTAGATTTTGTGGTTTACACCGTTTGCCTTTTTGAGTTGCAGTACTATATCAGATAAAAAAAGTTAAACTATGGAGATTGCTTCACAGTGCTCAAACTTGTTCTGGATTTATAGCTAGTAAGTTAAATAATTCCTCATACAAGCATGCTACAAAAAATAAGAACCTTTTTCCCAATTTCGATTTTCAATCCGAGGTCCACATATATATTTTATGGGGATATATTATCCTCAATATACTATATCACGAAGCATTTAAGAGGCCCAAAAAGCTCACATTCCCCTTCTATACTAATACAATGAATAGTGATGCTTAGAGAGTAAAAAGGGATGGGACTTGAGAGGTGTAATTTCAACTCTAGGCACCTATTTGCAAGGTAGTGGATATACTCTTCCACCATAGCTTACTTTTGCATTTTCACATGTAGATGTGGCAGGCAATCCCCTTTGCTGGCTCCTCAAATCTATGTTATAAAACTGAACATTTTGGCAAGGAAATTGAGAGCTGCACATGAGCTTTACTGCAGCTGGTGAGCTTGAGGTTCCCTTAATGTTTATGTAATGAATGTCACTGAGCCTTACACGAGATGGCTGCACATAAAGTACCAAATTAAGCTAGAATTAGTTAATGTACATAGTCTAAGTCATAAATAAAAAAAAGGGGGTGAATTTGAGAGACTAACCGCTTTGTTACAATGTGAATTTGGGCAGTACCCTTGGTCTATGATGATGGGGTTCTTAACATTTTTCATGTTGATGTTCTGGAAAACCATACCCGACGCTGCACTTGGAGGCGATCCTGGCCATGATTTGATTCTAATTCCATTCTCTGTACCAATTAAGGTGCAATTTTTCACAGTGATGCCTCTCACATCCTCCTCATTTGGGTACTTGCCAAGGCTACCCACACTGTGTCATGGACATAGAAAATGGACTAATTATTTTCATTCTAAGCTTCAATTGAAAAGACACATATATGCTAATAACTTCTATCATTCACTTTCATAGTAGATATTAGTCACTATCATTTTGAGGTACAACTTTTTAGAACATAATTATTTCTTGTTACAACTGTACTTCTAGTACCCAATTTTCTTTTTAAGCTCAATGAAAATAAGTTCTTCCACTTTTTAATTGAAATTAGATGTTAGCAAAACTTTCTAAATATATAGGAATTAATAACGTACCTAATGCCGTGTCCAGGGCCACAGGTTACTCTGTTGACGGCAACGTTGGTGGCTCCATTGATAATAGAGATGCAATCATCACCTGTGGCAATGATAGTTTTAGCTATTCTCACATTGTTGGAATGGCTAACATGGATTCCATCAGTGTTTGGACTGTCTTGAGGGGCAATTATGTGAAGATTGCGTGCCCTTATGGTCTCGCAGTTAGTGATGAATAAGTGAACTCCTTTGCTATTAAGGGAAGTGATGCTTCTTATAACTCCATTTGTGACCTTGTTGAACTTTATGTTCTGCACCAAATAAATTCAAACATGAACATAAATAGACACACAAAGCAGTATTGTACTGTGTTTAATGTTTGTCGCGACTAAAAAATGTAACTATTAAAAGAGTAAAATTTACCTACAAACCAGTTTGGAGTAATTTTCCTCCAAACACTATGTGACGATTCATAAGATTGGTCACGTGTAGTTCTAATTACATGGCCTATTGAAAGCAAAAAACAATCTCCTTCATTTAAAATTGATCAATTTAATGATTTAAATTAAATATTATAAATCTAAAAATCTATTTAGTGTTATGTCATTTAAAATTTTAAGTAGCATGATTAAATGAGTGATAATGATGAGATTTGAGCTTACAGAGGCAAGTGGAGAGCAATTGTTATTATTGTTACAATCACTGTATTTCCAAACAGCAGGACCTTGCCCATCAATAGTGCCTCTTCCTGTAACTATCAAGCCAACTATGGATTCGAACAAGATCCATGCTGAGGAAGAAAAATCACTAGGTTCCGTTGAAGCTAGTAGTGTCCCAATGATTTGAACAACTTTGGGACTTGGGCCATTGCATGGCCCTTCAAACACAACCTCAGCTAGATAGAAAGTCCCTCCGGGGATGAGAAGCCTCGAGTTCCCCCTGAAGTCGCATGTGGCACGCCATGCTCTAATGAAAGCCTGCAAAGATATATATATATATATATATATATGATCAGACCCATATTGTAGTGAGCTTTTGTGAATATTGTTGATGAGGAAATTAATTTAGAAATGCATCTAATTAATTTGTTGTTCATTAAGGCATTTTAATTTTGTTGATTTTATCTATAATTTTGGTGTCTGAGATATTTTGACCGACTAATGAATTATTTTACCACAAGCCTACATGTGAGAATCACTCTCCAAGTTTGAATTAACTTTTGCAACATTTTTCATAACTTATTGATGTAGTAAATTTGTGATTGGAAGAAAATTATTTTCATATTATATAAAAAGTGGTGAAAAATATTGTATCCCTATAATCAAGTCAAAACAATCCATCACTTATGTACAACTTGTTAACCTAGAATCTCATAAAAAATCTCCATTTAACATGATGTAGTACATTGTTAAATCCAAAAAATAAAATCTTAATTGTGAAATAGATTCTATAAACATGAGTCCTGTAAAATGGGATTTGCCCACTTTGCAGGTCTCTAGGTTCAGTCCGATGTATTTTAATTTTTTGGCAAAATAATTTTCTTAAGAAACAAAAGAGGAAAATAGATTATAAAAACCCAATAAAATATTATTCTAAACAAATCTGAAAACATTCTATATTTTATTCTTATTAGGTGGACTACCCACAACTGCAATGATAAAATTGAAATTTTGGAATTTTCAATAGTAAAAACAAGAAAAAAAGAAAAAGAAGAAGTTAAAAATTATTATTTTTATTATTTTTACAACATGTAGGAGATGAGAGATTCAAATCTAGAATCTTTTCATGGAGGAGGCTCCGTAATGCCGTTAAATTACAAGACTTTTGTAAGTAACAAATAATATCAACATAAAAAATTACACATTAATTACACATATATTAGAGATAATGAGAGAGAATAATGGGCACAAATAATAAAGAGTGTAAAGGATAGACCAAAAATATTCTTTCAACGTTGCATATAACATAGAATAAAACGGTCATCGTTGAATAATTATTTGGAAAATTAAACCAAAACTCTGCCTGCAATTTGGGTTTACTGAAAAAAAAAAATGTAATTAGTGGTAGAATCATGGGATCGGAGTGATTGTAGAATCTTTGACTACTTTTGTTTTTGTTTTTTTTTTTTTTGCTAATCTTGACTACTTTTGAATTGCTTTCACCACCAACTTCAAAGTAAATATTTCATTCTCTTGTGTTCTAGATTATTTAAAAAAATATTCTCATAATTAGGAATTAATAACCACAACCACATGGTGGTGGTGGTGGTGGTGGTGGTGGTGGTGGCAGCCTATGTTTGATTAGATCACCTCTAACCTAGCTTATAAAACACAATAAAATTAAAGTAAATTTTTTAAAACCTAATTAGCTGATGAGACGTATACTAATGTAAGGATCATTAACTTTGAGGTCAAATGACATTGCATGATATTTTAATGGATATATCCGGACTTTAAGATTAGAATCTCCTTTTTCCACTTAAAACGTATCAGAAAAATAAAAAAATATGTTACGCTCGTTACGTAAAAACCAAATTAAACATCAAAGCTCATGCATAATTCACCTGGGTGCAATCTTTCCTTCCATCAGGCTTGGCTCCAAATTGTAATACATTGAAAATTTTCTCAGAACGACCAGCAATGTCATGCCGAGCTAAATTAGTACCACGGAATGGATCTTTAAGTCCACGCACCACACCGTTAGCTCTGGCCTCACAGCAGGCCAATGCAAAGCAAAAGATAATAAGAATGCAAAGTGCACAAGCCTTTCCTGGAATAGCCATTTGCATGCAACCTCTAGAACTCGAGCACTGAATTTTTTCTTTAAATTTTTTTTGTTTTTGTTTTTTTGTTATGCAATTTAAAAGCCTCCGGTGGAGGCCCTAAGATCTAATGGGGGTGGAATAAGCTCTCTTTCTGTGCCTCTTTATTTAATACCTTTTTTTCAGCTAAACAAATTCTTACCAATTATGCTATTTATGGGTGATCTAAGTTTATGGAGAATATTGATTTGTTTTTAGTTTTTACAGTTAATTTGGTTGGCTAAATTTAGTGATGCTTTGCGTGTATGGCTTCCATAGATTTAGGCTTAGTAAATATGTGCCCTCCGAAGTGGGCTACTTATCCTCCATGAACCTCTCTATATTAATAACAAATTGACCCCCGCACAATCACACCCACTATTTTGTGACAAAAAACTTGTTCTGTTAATTGCACCCGTCGGTTACAACTTATACAAGGATATAGCAAAAGACTATTTCAATTTTTGATAAGATTTTCCTTCAAATCGGTTTTAGGGGAAATTAAATTCCTTTAACCCACTCTATAACAATTCAAATAATTTTTCACCATGTTTTAAAATTTTAATCATATGATCCAATTAACAATATCATATATATATATATATATATATATATAATATAAATATAAATTGTATTATTTTATTACAAAAACTTACAAACTAACTTGACAATGAATGTAATTAATGTTCATTAACATAAATTAATAACTAAGTATTTAAATTATTTTTTTGTGATCAATGATAGATTATATTATATATTAAAATTTGTAATATCCTCAATATTGTTAAAAAAGTGCTGCTGATTCTATAGTCCTATGCAACTAAATTTAATTAAGAGAGAGAGAGAAGTAACCCCACTTGCATAATTACAAAGTAATTATAAGATCATTTATGGAGGACATGCGTCTATATGCAGGAGGAAAACTGGAAGAAACAAAGTAACCCACTTCCATAATTACAAGCTTAAACAAACTAAGCACTTTTATTTATATATATATATATACAAAGTAAGCCCTTGCATAATTACAAGAAAGCTAGCTAGCTAGGGCCTAGGAGAGTAGGAGGTACAAGATAATTAAGTGCTTTCTATATTACAAGCAAAGCAAGTTTTCTACCTTGATACAGAAGAGTATATTAGTACTTCTATACATAATACTACAAGAGTAGTATTTATAGTAGGTTACTCAAAGAGTCATATATAGTATAGAAGAAAGCGGTACTAAAATTGATGCCTAACATAGCGATTTTTTCCTTTGGTGGTGATCTCTACCCTGGGGTAATCCGTAAACAGTATCCCACCATACTTCTCTGCTGCCTTTTGGCTGGTGATCTCTGCCTGTTTCTTTGGAACTGGACCTTGCTTCCGGTAGTACTCATCTATCACAGCAAAGCCATCCAATCCAGCTTTAACAAGCTTTGTCGGTTGAGTTGCCATATTGCTCAAAAGAACAGCACAAACAGATATACAAATGAATACTTAGCTGTATATATCTTGTTCTGCAGGTACAAAGATTACATGTGAAACCCCCCCTTATATAGAACTCCCAGCAAGGCACTCTAGCTTCCCACCTTATGGCCCAAGTAAAGAACTTTGAACAGAAATTGAAAAGAGAGAGAGAGAGAGAGAGAGAGAGAGAGAGAAGGGCCTCCCACCTTTTGGTGATTCTCTTCAAAGATGCAAAGTAGGGATATAATTATATAAATGATCAGGTTTGGTTTTTATTTTATTTTTATGTATAGCTGGTTTCACCCATTTGAAAATGCTTATTAATTTATGTATGTTTGTTCCGTTAATAAACAAATTAACTAGCTCATTTATATAAGTTTATTAGTCAAAGTTAAGTCCAAACATGCATGGACAATGAGTCAATGATTGTCTTATACAACCTAAATATCGATATATATTTCATTAATTTATGGATGTTGATATTCACAATTTGTGAATATATATGTGTGATGTGAATATTTACCCAATATATATATATATAAAAGAAGCGATAATGTCTTTTAAAACAAGGTAGATTCCTTTTTATAAGGACCATGTGGGTCCAAAGCACAATACTAGAAAGAGTGAAAGAGAACAAAGAGAATGGAGAAATGGTTTGCTCAATAAAAAAGGAAAGATACTTTCCTTCTGGATACCAATTACCAAAGAAGATGATATTTTTTTCTTGGGGTTTTGTTTCGATCACTCGAAGAAGGATTTGATTCTTTTGATGGAAATCACTAATTGTCTTTAGGAGATTTTCTAGACACTTTATTCCTTTGAACCTACTATTATTATTTAAAAAAAAAAAAAAAAAGCTTCAAATAACTGTCACTGATCTTATTGAACATTCAATAATGGTGTTACTATATATAAATTTGTCTTAGTGTGATTAAACAAATCATTATCATCATGAAGACGATGCCTAGACTCAGTTCTAGTATAATTGATGAAAAAAACAGTTGAAGAATTTGAATCCAAATATATATAATTAATAGATAGATCTTAGTGATTGCCACAACACATGTTACGTGTCAAGTAGTTCTAATGGCTTAATGATATATTTTCTTATGATCTTTTGATTACAAAGCAAAATATTTTTTATTATATAAGGAATGGGAAAGGTTTGTGAGATTATTATTTGAGGTTGTAGTACAAGAAGTACGTACTTATTGCATTAATGTAAGGAAAAAGTGGAACATATACATATTGGCCCTTTTCGCCCAAATAATTTAGATTGAGAACATAGATAGTTTCTTTTGATGAATAATAATAAAAAAATGAGTTTTGTCTATCTTAATTCCCGAGGGAGGGAAAAAGAAGCGTAATACCAAACAGGGGTATTATTGCAGGTGAGCTTGCCCATTCCAATCTCAACCATGTGGAATAGACAAGCTCATGTGCAATAATACCCTTATCCGCTTTTGGGACAAATGTTCTCTAATACATTAGGGGTATATATTATTATATTCTTCATCTATAATTTTTTTTGGATGATTAAGAAGTCATATTCATAAGAGAATACTAAACAAAAATACTAATCTCTAATCAATGTGGAATTTCTTAACAGATACTTGTTACTCATCTTCACCCGCATAGACATATGCATGTGCGAGATTAAGAGAGTGGGATGGCTGAACTCTAAACTTTGGCAGAAGAAGGGAATTTTAACTTTTTCCTCGAATCTTTTTGTTGTAAACTACAAATCTTAACGTTATAATGGAAAAATAGAGAGGGAAGAGAGAAAATCAACAAGAGATTTACGTGTAGGATTTGACAGTATGCCTATATTGGTAGAAACGAACTAATAGAATCTTCACTATCAAAAAATAAAAAGTTTACAATAACTTTATAGTGCATAAAAAAGAAACTCTAATCAAATACATTGGAATTTCCTTATATATCTTTGCTTGTTGTGCTTCCACTTTACTCAGGGTGGGTTTGGGTTAGCTCTCTAAAAAAGTGCGTTTTTAAAATGTGTATTTTGAAAACATGATTTTGAAAATCACAATTAAGCGTTTGACAAAACTAATGAAAAAGTGTTATTTTTGTCAATTGAGCGTTTGGTTAATTTTAATCTGAAACTGCTGTTTCGGGTACAAATGACCAAAAATGACTTGACTATACTGTTAAGTTATAGTGCAATTTTTCAAATGCTTATAAATTATAACAATAATAACAATATTTTGTTGCTAAATATAAAAATGATAATAATAATAATATACTAAAAATGAAAAAAAAAAAAATCCAAAAATGACATAATTGAAGGAAAGTTTCAAAATTGGTTGTACAGTTAAAATGAGAGATAAAAAAAATACAAAACTGATAGTAGCCTTGCAAGTCCCAATGTCACACCACAACCACACACCACACACTTGCCATTTCACCAAATATCCAAGGATATTTTAGTCATTCAATTGACTTCCAGATTGCTAACTTAGGAACCATCTAGCCATTTGTCATTTGCTGTTTTTAGAATGTCATCTGCATCTTTACGCAACAAAGTGAGTAAGTTCAGTTGCAAGTGGTGGTCCATTTCAAAGCCATTTTTGTGTATAGAATGCCATCCCGGCATCTCTCTTTGTGCTGCAAATCTATGAAGAGCAGATTCAATACAATTGGTTTGTTTCTTCTTTCTTTCTTTTATTTTATTTATTTATTTATTTATTTCTTTTAAGTTCAATAGATGGTTAGAATATTAAGTTCAATAGATGGTTAGAATATTTTTTTTCTTTTGATTCGAAGGAAGATCATGGTAGAAAATGACGAGGGGTGGTGAATGAGTAGCAATGTCACGAGGGAGCAGACAACAATGATAAGTCAGAATATTTGAGGGCATTTTAGATATTGAGGACCTAAAGATATCACGGTGCGAAAACTTGATTTGGGTTATAAAAAGCGCGTTAATGAAAAAGCTACCGTGTGGTGCGAATTTAAAACGTGATTTTTTTTTGTGTTTATAAAAACGCAATTGTTTTAAAAACACAACGCTAAACACAGTATTTTACGATTTTAAAGAAAAACGCACTTTTACCCTCGAAATCGCGGGACCAAACTGGCTCTCATTCTACTACGCTAGCTCCGTCCATGACCATGAGACTCCTAAACTAGAGACCTCATTTAGAATACGAGTCACTATCTCTTTACACTTTTTTTTTTTTTTTTCCAAGAGTTTTGATGGTTAAGAAAGGGGGAAAAACAAAAGGACGAAGGGGTGTAATAATAGTCACTGTATAGCCTATAATTTTTTATTTAGTTAAAAGATAGAAGGATATCCTATAATTTTAGTGAACCACTATTTGTTTTTTAAGATTGATCTTAAATATGCGAATTTACATCATATCAAAAAGTACATCAATCAATGTGAAGGGACAACAATACCTATACCTGCTATAAGTGGTGAATCCCACAAACATATATACCACGTGTAAAGTTATGCCAATTGTTTACTATGGACCAGAGGGAAGGTTTTTCAGTTTTTGGGATGGCAGAATAAGTTGCTTATTTCATATTAGTCTAAGGAAAAAAAAAAAGTGTGGAAGCATATCTTCTGGCATTTTTACCCAAATAATACGGATTGATCGAGAACAAAGATAGCTTCTTTACTTTTGATGAATGACACACATACATTAAGTTTTGGAAACGAATGAGTTCTATCCTAATTCCCTATTGGAAAATGATACCAAAGGACATGGTGCTTTGCTTCCAAGTCCCACTGTGACACTGGAAATCAATCATGTCTGGTAGGAAGGGAGAGAAACATAAGTGTCTCAAAGCTTTCCCCTCTTTTGCTTGAGGCAGCACCAAATTGTGGGGAAAAGGATAGTGTAATATTAAGCCAATTTGGATTTGGTCTTTACGTGGTTAATTGCAACCTAGCTACAAGATCAAGCCAGCAGATCGATATTTTTACTACACAAAAGCATGTGTGCGTGCAATAAGATAGACAGGCAGAGTGGGATGAGACGATGGGTAGAATTTGGCACAACATGGGGAATTGATTAGATTGTTTAAAGAACCTTAATTTTCTCTTTACGAGTCCTTTTACAAGAAAGTGGCACGATAGGATTTCATAGTTGTTGCTTCCTAATCTAATCATACATAAGCCACCCACTAACTAGTAGATATCTAATTGATGAGTGATAGTTCTTAAATACTTTATGGATAATTGTAATTTGAATTAATAAAAATTGCTTACTTTACTAGCCTAGAATTTTTTTTTTTTAAGTGATGTAAGTTATTTAATAACTGGTTTCTTCCGGTTTTTAATAATTCATTTGGTATATCCTCGGTAAATGGGGAGTTAGTATTGGTGAATCTAATTCCTTAGCCTTTTTCTTCCAATTATATTTTCCGTTTGAAACTTGACTTTTTGTTGAAAGTGTATTAAAGTATACTGTATCTAGAAAAAATGAGGATTTAAAAAGTTGTTAATAAACAAAATAAATTAAAAACTAAACAAAAAGTTTGGGCCAAAGGGACAATTAGTATTCATAACGCCCTTATGTACAATACATACATTATGTCCATATCTTTGTTTTATATATATAAGACAAAATAATTAATTTTGTTATTACATATAGCTCAGAGTCAATAATATGAAATTAAAAGTACTAGAGGTCAGACCCAAACCCATGATGTCTTTGCAATTTGACCAAATTTAAAAATGATTAAGAAACTCTATCAATGATAAAATCTACTCAATTTAGCTCCACAGAGATGTCTAAAGATTCGTCCCAATCAAGGCTTAAAGCACCATAACGAGTTTCAACCTAGTTATCAATTTTTACATTTGTTTAAATTTTACAATCATGAAAGCTATAATTGAAAGCACGAGTGATGTACATATTATAACTATGGTGTCTCCATAAGATCACACTAGTTTTTTTTTTGGGTGAATGATCGCACTAGTTGAACATATGCAACCTTTGATTAGTTTGTGACTGTGTTAAGAGGACCGCAACTCATCAAAAGGTATTGAAATGATAGTTTAGCATCTATAAATAGGAAACACAAGTGATTTGTTAGGGTTAAATCTTTATACTTGTATGAGGGAGAGAGAGAGAGAGAGAGAAATAGGAAACACAAGTGATTTGTTAGGCAATCTAAAATCTTTATTCTTCTATGATAGGGAGAGAGAGCCCATGATAATACAGAAGAGACACTTATATGTAACTAGTAAAGGACAACTAGAAAATAAAAAGTACTTCTAATCTTCAAGACTAGAATAACTAAGTACAGGACTGAGATCTGATCTAAGGTACTTCACATTACTACTACACAAAGGAAGTATTATTTTTTCTTCCTCTCGTATATATATGAAGTACTAGAAAGGAAAAAAACAGTAGAAAAACCAAAGAAGACATAGAAACAGCCGACAAGCTAAATATAACTTTCCCTATCATCAGTGGAACTTGACTTGACTAGAAAATCCCACGGAAAGTTTAGCCTGCAATGTTGCTACTTGGCAGTTTGCACGTTGGTTTTGTTAATAGCATATGGATATCTCGGAGGATAATAAGGCCTTCCAGTTCCAGTTCCAGTTCCAGGCCTCCTAATTGGCCGACCGTAGTACTTGTCAATTATAGCAAACCCTTCCAACCCAATCTTGACAAGGTCTGCCTGAGCCTGATGAGATGCCATGCTCAACTTAGCACCACACTACAAATCAAGTAACTTGATTTCTCTTTGCTTCCTTAGTGTGAAAAGGTTACATGCCAAGCCCCATTATATATGAGAACCATGGTTTTAAAAACTGGATCGGTTAAAGAACCGGAAAAGGAAGTGGTTCCCGGTTCCCTGGTCCAACCGGGGTTGAACTGGTGACGTCATAAATAAAATAATTATTTAATTAATATTATAAATAAATATAATAAATTTATAATAAGTAAAATATTAAATGAAAAAATATCTACTATTATTTATCTATCCTTTTCACATTATTTCATGCCTCACATAACATGTTTAGGACTATTTTTTATAATTATACTTAAGCTCATCTTAACTACTAAATAAATTAAATATTAAAATTCACTTTTGACTCATTAAGTTTGGCTTTGTTTTCATAAAATTAGGGTGTCAAAATGAAAACAACACCAAACATTAATCTAAATAATATAGCCGAAATAATGGCTAATCAGATGGTCAACATTAACTTATATAAATGACATTGCTAAGAATAACATAAATTGCAAGTTTGACAAAAAAATAAATAAAAATAAATGTGACAGCAATCAATGGCTCGGATTTAATTTAAAAAGAAGTAAAAACGTTTTTTTTTACACCAAAGGAAAGATTCAAAGCATTTATCAACCAAATTTTTTTCCCTAGACATTTATTATTAGTGTTTGTCCCAACGCATAAAAGTTGACCACATTTGAAAACTTTCCTTTTAATTGGACTATTACATTAAATTTTCCCATAAATGATATGACAAAGCAATAATTAGCTACCAAATTAGACGATTTATGGGATCATTTCAAAACTCCTTTACTAGTCAGTAAACCAAACGTCAAACGCACTAATACTTACGAAAAAGAAAGAAAAAAAAACTTGACAACTCTCTCATGCCGGAGGCCGGAGCTATGGGCTTGATCTGATTCTTGACAAAGAGGTTCCGTCGCGAGGTTGGTCATGGCGAAGTGGGCGGCATGACGCTGGGATGGTCGGCGAGCAGCGGAGTGCAGCTGGGATGGTCAACGACCATCGCCACCGTGCTTTTTCTCCTTCATCCTGGTTGGTTGCAAAACCGGTTGGATTGGGCCGGTTACCGGTTACGCCGATTAAACTGCCGGTTACCGACTTTTTCTCATATTTTTTGAATTTCTGGTTTTTTCAACTAACCGGACCTGGATAGAGGCTGGTTCACAGTTGAACCGGCCGGTCCGGTCCGGTTTTTAAAACCATGATGAGAACCACAAAATGCCCTCCAAGTTTCTCCTAATGGGCCCACATATATTATTTGAAACAATATGCCTATGACCACAATTTTGAACACAATTTTGTGTGCTTATGATCGTGGCATGTGATAAGTGGTTAATACTTAATGGAATCCACTACTCTACTAATTTACATACAATACATCAGTAAGTTGTGTTAAAAATTATGCAAAATATTTATGGACCCTTAATTTTTCTATTTGAAAAAATAAACTTTAGAATGAAAAGAAAAGAATGTTTTTCCCTACTTGAAAATTTAAACTTTAGAATGAAAAGAAAGGAAATTTGGTCGGTGATTCTTTGTGGCCTAGTGCTCATAAAGACCCAAGTATGGTATACGTGAAATTTCTGACTTAATACTACTTAGCTCAGCATGCTTTTGAATATTGAGCTTACTTAAGAAGCCAAAAATATTCCTGTCTTTCGCTGGGGTTGGCAATATTAATTTGATAAGTAGGATAAACAGAAACGACAAGAGAAAAGGTAGCAGAAAGTTGTTCATGGCGCTTATCCAATATGCAACATGGAAGCATATATGTACCCAAATTATAAAGATTCAGGACTTAGATAAAAAGGAATTTGAAGGCGTAGCCCAAATGGTACGTATTTTTTGTTTACTTTACGATAATGTTTAGAGCATTTTTTCTTTTGCGTCTTTTTCTTAATGACAAAATATATTATCCCCTAGCTAGTTGGGTTATTAGCAAGTTAACACTTTGATCGGCCTAATGTTATCCAATTCCATCAAATTTCTAGAGATCTAATTCCTTTTAATCTAAATGATCGTTTATGTAGAATTTGTGTACAAACTTTTATCTAGATCTATAGTTAATTAACGGGGGATGAGACTATGGGTAAACTTTGGCACAACATGGGGAATTGATTAGATTTTTTACAGAACGTTTTCTTTTTACAAGTCCTTTTCCAAGAAAGTGGCACGATGGGATTCCATGGTGTGGGATTCTCAATGCCTTAATCAGCAACGTTCTTTCTTTTCTTTTTCTCCTAATTTGTGGTAATAAAGTGGGGTTACTATATATAGTTGGTTCCTAATCTAATCATAATCCACCAGCTATATGTATCTTGATGAGTTATATATACAAGAGCTTTTAAAGGCAAATATTATCCAAATGCTTATGTGATTTCCTATAAACCATGATCCTTAAACTCTTGGATGTGGAAAGGAATTTTGGAGTAAAAGCCCTTATAGTCAAGTAATATATATGGAGGGTTAGAGAGGAAAATCAAATTCCCCTTAATCACTCTGCTTAGTTTCAAGTAAGAAAGGGATTGTAACCATCCTATTTTGCAAGAGGGAGCCACTGACTGACCTTAATGCACCATGATGGTGGAATTTAATGAGCACGTTAGTAATCCCAAGGGATTGGTCTAATGGTTTTTAAGATCTAATGAGATCTATAAGGTCATAAATTTGAAATCTGCATCTTGATTCTTGAGGCCACTTAAAGAGATTCCTTTATGTTATTACCTGAAATATGTGGGACGGAAGACTATATACACCAAGAGAGTAATTAGTGACAAAAGACACACTTATTAAAATAAAATAAAAAAAATAAAAAAAGCTAGTGAATACCAAATAGTAGCTCAATTAGACTTTCTATTTCGATTTTAAATTCTCTCTGTATCAAAAAATAAAAAAATAAAAAAATCTGTGGCAAAATAAATTGAGTTTCCAAGGTAGACTTTAGCCCATGTGGCAAAACAAAAGCCACACAAAGAAAAGAAACGCTGAGAGAGTGAGTGAGGCATCACTGTCACAAACACTTGTATGCAAAAAAGCCACCGGTGTCGGAGTTATTTTATTTTATATAGGTATAATAAAAGAGAAAGCGCTTATCCCTTATTATTATTAGCATATAACCCGCGCAAAGCGGGTGATCATCTATATTAATTTGGTCAATTCAATTATTCAAGTAAAAAATATAATCATATGTAAACATGATATATTATTAGCATCGTATTTTAATCAGAGAGTATCTTAATCATATAAAAGAGAAAGCAAGATATTTTTACATAGTATAAATTAATTCAATCACTTCACGTAAAGAATATAATCAAATAATACAAAGTATCATATTTTTATTTAACGTGTAATCACATAAAAGAGAAATCATATAAATTAAGAAGTGTATTTCAAGAAACCACTTTGCACTTGAAAGATGAAAAATTTAAAAGAGAAATATTTTTATTATAAAGGCTTTTTGTAAAGTAGTATTTGATCTATAAAATAGTAAAACACATGCGTATAACGTAGAGATTGTTAATTTTTTAAATTTTTTTTTGTAAAAAAAATAATAAAACACACGTTTAAAAAGTTTTTATTATTATTAGGATTATGAAGATGTCTTTTAGTAGTAGGTGTTTATTATGATATTTTATGAAGATGTCTTTTTAGTTGTAGGAGACTTTTTAAAAAATAAAAATAAAAATTATTACTTGTTTCTATAAGAGAATTATTTAAACTTGATAGTCATCAAACAAATTAATTATGATACTATATTAAGATGTATTAAAAAAAAAAAAAATCAAACGTTCAATACCTTCAATGACTATCAATATGTGTCATACACTCATACTCAACTTTGTATGAATCATAATTCTACTAAAAGACTTCTTTTAAAAAATTCATTGTCCTAATCATAATTCTACTAAAAGACTTCTTTTTAAAAATTAATTGGCCTATTATTAAAAGAGTTCCTAAACAAATTTAATTCCATAAAAAATAGTAATAGTCAAACACATATTTTTCAAAAAATGATCGGCAGGAAAGGACATTTATTCTACACGTTGTTTAGTTTTTTTTAATTTTTTTTAATTTGGTGTTGATCATTAAATTGAACTAATCTAATCTTTTTTTTTTTTTAAAAATAATAATAATCTTAGATAAGTATATTTTATTAAGATGTCTTTTAGTAGTAGGAAATTTATTTTAAAGAATTTGTAATTATCTGTTTTAAATTTAAAAGAGAAATATTTTTATTATAAAGGCTTTTTGTAAAGCAGTATTTGGTCTATAAAATAGTATAATCACATACAATGGAAATTTTAGAAACAGAGAAAAAAGAACAGCAAATGTATCAATTATAATTTGACTTGTTTTTTTTTTTTTTTTTTTTTTTTTAATTTTGGTGTTGATCATTAAATTGAACTAATCTAATCCTTTTAAAAAAATAATAATAATAATCTTAGATAAGTATATTTTATTAAAATATCTTTTAGTAGTAAGAAATTTATTTTAAAGAATTTGTAATTATCTGTTTTAAATTTAAAAGAGAAATATTTTTATTATAAAGGCTTTTTGTAAAACAGTATTCAATCTATAAAATAGTATAATCACACACAATGAAAATTTTAGAAGCAGAGAAAGAAGAATAGCAAATGTATCAATTATAATTTGACTTAGATTTTTCTTTTCTTTTCTGTTAATTATACGTGTATTAACAAACATTAGAAAAGCAAATAAGTTTGCCTAAGCTTTCAATTTGCTTGAGTATTTGAACTTGTTTGGATCTCTTCTAACTCTGCTTGCAGAAAAACAAAGGACTTGCTTCCTTGAGTAAATTGGTTTTGCAAAGAAGATTATCGTTGTTTTTTCTGTAACTGATTTGCAAGGGAAGAGAATGAATAATAAAACAATTTTTTTTTCTGTAACTGATTTGCAAGGGAAGAGAATGAATAATAAAACAAAGGTAGCGTTTCAAATAATAAAACACAAGCGTATAACACAGAGATTGTTAATTTAAAAAAAAAAAAAAGATTTAAAAAAATAATAAAACACACGTTAAAACATATTTAAAAAATATATATAAAACACACGTTTAAAAAGAAAAAAAAAATGGTGTTGATCATTAAATTGAACTAATCTAATCCTTTCTTTTTTTTAAAAAAAAAAAAAAAAAAAAAGTAATTTTAGATAAGTATATTTTATTAAGATGTCTTTTAGTAGTAGGAAATTTATTTTAAAGAATTTGTAATTATTTGTTTTTATTTAAAAGGTTTTTGGCATGAATTAAAATTTATAAAAACATACAAACAAAAAATACACGTTGTTCAAATTTTTTTTAAGATATTCTGTGTTCATTAAAAAAAAATATAAAACACACACTTAAAAAGAAAAAAAAATTTTGGTGTTGATCATTAAATTGAACTAATCTAATCCTTTTATATATATATATATAATATATATATATATATATTATATATATATATATATATATATATAATTAATTTTAGATAAGTATATTTTATTAAGATGTCTTTTAGTAGTAGGAAAATTTATTTTAAAGAATTTGTAATTATCTATTTTTATTTAAAAGGTTTTTGGCATGAATTAAAATTAATAAAAATATACAAACAAAAAATACTGTGTTTACCGTTTTATAAATAAATTGGATTAAGTCAAATTATTAAAACAATGTATCACTTGGGAAATAAAAACAATTGATAGACATGCCACTTGTCATGATATTAGACACTCTTGATTTGAACGCTTATGTCTTCTACTATTATATATTATATAGATTATATAGTTCTTAAGTACTTTATTAATTTGTATTTTTTGAGTTATTAAAAATTACTTACCCGAAAAGAAAAAAAAAAAGTGATGTAATTAAGTTATTTAATAACTATTTTCTTCTAGTTCCAACAATTCATTTCACATATCCTGGGTAAAAAGGGGAGTCTTGCTGAATCTAATTCCTTAGTCTTTTCCTTCAAAAATCCAAATTCTTGATGAAAAAAGTGGCATTCCCTCTTTGACTGATAACTCAAGTTTGAAGTTTTGAATTGTAAAATCTTATTATTATTATTTATCTAAGGCAAAAATCTCACTCTAAAAACACACATAATATATATGAGGGGAAGTGGGATCAAATCTACACTTAATTGAGTAAAGAATAGAGAGTACACCACTGAGCTAATTGCCAAATGGGCAACTTTAAAATCTTTCTAATTATCCTGATGAATTATGTGTTATGTACGTGTCTTTAAAATTGTTATCATCATATGAAGGCAATGATGATCATACATCAACCATAACATGATTAATGAGTGCAATGGTCCAAGAAGATCGTTTGGGTCTCGTCTGCCTGCCACCATGCAAAGAACGATATTGTTTTACACTATATTTCCATTTTTAGCTCTACACGATATTTCCATTTTTAGATCTTTCATATATCTCGTATCGTCTTTCACTCTCAATTAAAATTACTGAAATACGCTTTGACCTTCTTTCTCTCTAATTAATACCGTCATCTTCGATTTCCAGTCATTTCCAACATTCTTATCCAATACTTACACACACACTCTCTGTGTTAATTAATTTATTCTAGAGTCGTTGAAATAACATTGAAAAAACCGGGGAAGGCAAAAAGGATCGAAGAAATGGCGAGCCGTACATCTCAAATGGTAGTGAAACTCGACGCGGCTCACGCGCTTGACCTCAAGGCGTTGTTGGCTTACGCCTCCGTTAACGTCCCTGCCTTCCCTCTCTCTCCCTCCGATTTCACCGTCTCTAAGGTCTAGATCATATCTGTGTTTTTTTTGTGTGTGTGTGTGTGAATTTTTTTGAAATAATATTTTTTGGTTATATATAGTTCGGGCATGGGCAATCGAACCCTACGTATCTGATGGAAGTGAGAGCATCGGAGTGATCGGTGAAACACTACGTTTTGAGGAAGAAGCCGCCGGGGAAATTGCTCGAGTCTGCTCACGCCGTTGAGAGAGAGTTTCAGTTTTTTTTGGGCTCATTTTCACGTTGCTAGATTTTACTGTATCTGTATCAGATTATTCAATTTTCCTTGTTTTGAAAAAAAAAAAAAATGCATAATTTAAATATAAATATCTTCCGAACAATGCTAAAGACATAACAATTTTTATAATATTTTTTTGCACATTGATGAGGTGGCAAGTTGTGATTGGAGCAATTTTGGCTCGCCGTTATGTTAATAGTTGTAAAAAAGTTTTGTATTGAAATTGCCACTCCATCTTTATTAAACAGAAAGTATATGTCAGCCAAAAAGAAATAATGGGTTTTATTTAAAAAGCTGAAGAGTTGAATTTGAAATTCTGAATTTTTGATGGTACAGGTTCTGCGGGCATTGGGTGTTCATACACAAGTTCCAGTTCCAAAAGCTTTTTGTTTGTGTACTGACCCAAGTGTAATTGGAACTGCATTTTACATCATGGAGTATTTGGATGGACGCATATTTGTAGACCCCAAGCTGCCGGTATGACATTTTCTTGACTGCATTGTGTTTCATACACTATTGAAAATTTTGAAGTCTAAATTATTGGGTTTTATTTGTATAATTGACTTGCCAAATATAGTAGTTTGGCTTTTGGTGCAAATCATGATTAGCTGGATAGGTTGAGTTGTATAATTGTTTTCTGTTTCATCAGGGTATGACAGGAGGAGGGCACCTGACAGGAGGAGGGCAATATATCGAGCAACTGCGAGAACTTTAGCTTCTATGCATTCCACTAATGTGGATGCCATTGGTCTCAGAAAATATGGGCGTCTTGACAACTATTGTAAACGGCAGGTAATGTTCTGAAAGTTTCAGCTGATCTAATATCATCTATTTGTATATTGTACCTTGAAATGCATAATGTCAAATGTGAAATTCTCAAAGGTGTGTTGAAAATGACTACCTGCCGCTCTATGCTAATAACGAACTTCATGCATGACAATGTGCTAATATGTTGTGCGTCAGGTGTTTTGTATCAGTCACATCCATGAAAAATTCAAAAGCGTTTTGTATCAGTCACATCCATGAAAAATTGCAAAAACTCCTATTAGAAACACCGAGCTATCACCCAAATTTTTACTTAGTATGAATTTTATGCTTGTTTTAGATAGAAAGGTGGGCTAAACAATATATAGCTTCAACTGCTGAGGGTAAACCTGAGAGAAATCCGAAGATGCTCGAGCTTGCTAATTGGCTACGGCAACATATTCCTGTTGAAGATTCTTCAGGAGCAAAATCAGGCCTAGTTCATGGAGACTTTCGCATTGATAATCTTGTATTTCATCCCAATGAGGTCTGCTATTTCAAAAGCCTTTGCTGATTTAAATACATATATATCTTTATCCAATCTGATTTTAGAATTTGGATTTTTGATTCAATTATCCAATATAGTTGGTATATGTTATGTTCTAATAAATCAAGAATTTAAAAACTATATTTATGGTTGGAACAGAAATACAAAATTTGATAATGTTTACACTTTAGTGACTCTTAATGTAGTCTAATGATCGGCACATGTAATAACTGCTTAGATATTCTGGGTTGCACATCTAATGAGATACACTTAATGGTGCAGGATCGAGTTATTGGCATTCATGACTGGGAATTGTCTACTCTTGGAAACCAAATGTGTGATGTTGCATACAGTTGTTTGGTAATTACAATTTTCAGACTTCACTTATTTGCTTGAAATGAGCCATTCTATATACTTTGTGTTGTACTTATTGCCACATGTCAATCTGTTCTCTTTAAGCCTCCGATTTGAATGTTTGTGATACTTCTGGTAGGCTATTTTATTTCTTTGCCCCCAGTAAACTAGGCTGATAATGTTACTACATTATGATTAGGTAGGCTATTTAATTATTTCTTTCTTTCCTTGGCAGCATTATATTGTGGGCATTGGGCTTGGAGATGGACAACATGGTGATGGTATGGAACTTGCTGGAATTCCAAAGGGATTCCTTCACAGGCAGAATATCTGGCAGAATACTGCCATGCAGCTATAGCCTATAAGTCACATTGATAAATATTGATTTAATTGAGGTCTGTATTCTCATTTGTCCAAACTAATTTCCTCTTGAGTGGAAATCCAGGCAATCATCAAAAGATTTTATTTCTTTTATCAAAATATTAAGATCATATCTAGTAAGGGATTGAGGAAGACAATAAGAATAATTGGTGCTAATGTAACTAACTTGGACCCATCATTTTTATAAGGTCTTCTAGAGTTAAAATGCAGTGTTTAATCTATAATATGTTCAAATAGAAGTGACTGTATGATGTACTGCAATTCCTTAACTTGCTAGTTAACTGATGCGTTCCACACCCCTGTATTCGATATGCTTCGGTTTCCCTTTATGGCCATCTTTTATGGTCTAGTAAAATATTGTTATAAGCAATCATATTCTGTTTTTCACTCACTGGTACCATATTTTCAATGCAGAGAAAACAATGGCCTGTTGCTGAGTGGAAGTTCTATGTTGCCTTTTCCTTGTTCCGTGGGGCATCAATCTATGCAGGAGTGTACAATAGATGGACTATGGTATCTTTTCAAATGTTAAATAAAAAATATTTTGTCATAGGAAGTGAACGCATCAGAGTAATATCTGCTTTACTATGACAATGCAGGGTAATGCATCAGGAGGTAAGCAGGCCCAACACACAGGAAAAATAGCTAAATCTTTTATTGACTCTGCATGGGCATTTATTCAACGACAATCCGTGCTTCCAGAGCATCCTCCATCAGGTAGCTATACCAATTAATTATCTTTTTTGGCCTTGAATTTACACAATTTTTAGCATGCAGATAAATTGGTTTCCTTAGATTGAAAGATAATAACTTTCCTAGAGTATTTATCTACCCAAAATTATTGTCTAAGGTGCTTTTCTCCTTTCTATGGATCAGATCCAATTGCACAAGAGTATTTGAAACTATCTGGTAATGAGAATGAAAATCAAGGGATTTTAAGTGGAGGAGGGAGGTTTGTTCCTAGTAAAAGGGTTCTGGAATTGAGAAACAGACTGATCAAATTCATGGAAGATCACATATACCCCATGGAAAATGAATTTTACAAACTTGCTCAGTCTACATCACGTTGGACAGTTCATCCAGAAGAGGAGAAGTTAAAGGAACTAGCAAAGAAGGAAGGATTATGGAATTTATTTATACCTGTATGTGTCTTAATTTTGCTTCCCATGTGTACATTCTATATTTATTTTTACTTTTTGAAGTTTATACTTCCTACCTCAGAAACTAGTTGTTGTTTGTGTCAAAGAAAATATTCTTCTGAGTGAACATATTTTGCTTATACGATTTGAGTTTATGTGCAGGTTGATAGCGCTGTTAGGGCAAGAAAACTGATTTTTGATGGGAGCAATCATGCACTCTCTAATGGTGCATATGATCAGTTACTGGGTGAGGGCCTCTCAAACCTTGAATATGGATACCTTTGTGAGATCATGGGTCGTTCCGTTTGGGCTCCACAGGTGTTTAATTGTGGTGCACCTGACACTGGAAATATGGAGGTAAATGAAACTTTTAGATCCTCTAAGGTTCACAAATGATAAATAGTCTTGTTACCACATCACCTTCCCCTCTTTTCAAAAGTGATAAAAGCCTAAAGTTGATTAATATATGGTGTATTTGATTATCAAAATTAGTAATTCCTCTACTACTACTAACGTTGTTTTTATTTCAATCTTATCATGGAGGAAATACAACAAATAAACCTAAGCTGGAAAAGAATTAGATACTACTGACCTATTATTGGTTAATTGTCTTTATTCAATCTTATTTACAACCCAATAAGGAGGACATACAACAAATGAAACTAACTTAAGCTGGAAAAACTGCTTTTGACCTTTTAAGGTACTAAACTTTAGGAAACAACAAATAAACCTAACTTTCGCAGGAAAATAAGGTTCAAACAATCTAAACTAAGTGTTATCAAGTGATTTGAACACAACTTAGGCCTGGCTTTATCTAATGCTGAGTTGGGTTTGGAGCAACTTCTTTAATCCTTATTATTAGGCCTAGCTGAAGCATTGATATATGAATTTAGGCCAACTACGATATAAACAAATAAAACAACGCAAGGAAGAAATTTTTTTTGTTTTGTTTTAAAATGGCTTGTGACGTGTAAAAGATCCAATTCTAATGCAATAAAGTTTATTCTTCTTATAGACATCCTCATGTATGACAAATAAATAAGTATAAAGATCACATGATAATGAAGAATCTGCTCAAAATTAAATAGCATTTTTTATTATCATTGTTATACCCATTCATCCTCTTTCACAATCTTTAATTTTTTTAAAAGAAGATAAGTTTCAAAGAAGATAGTATATTATAAATTTATAATGAAATAGTAGCAACAGCCATGTGAATATCTGATCAAAATCTTTTTTATCATATTTGGTGTAAAGGTTCTTCTTCTTTTATTCATTTTGTATCATCATCCCCTCAAGATGATATTTGATGTAATAGTTATATACAACATTTCTCTTGTTTCTCATTCAATAACTTGACCTTCTCAAATAATGGTTGTTGGAATTTATTTGATTCATTCTAAGATTTTAGAAAGTCATTGTAAATAAATTATATTGGTTGAGTCATTACGCAATCTACAAATGTGTTTTATGATGTCTTTCTTTTTTTGAATTGCGTGTGTAAAACAAAAGAGAAGAATTAAGATAAAAGAGGAAATAACAACAAATAAGCCTAACCCAGGAAAAGGAATAAATGAAAAAACAAGGCCCAATCCGAATAAGTGGTGGTCAAAGGAGCCCGGCTCGACTAGGCATTGTGAACCAGCAGAGCAGTGCACTGGCTTGTTATTCTTCCACTGTTGAGAGCGGGATGTCTTTCGCTGTGCTCCGTGAAACCAGCCTCACGCAATACCCCTCCACTTTAGGAAAGCCTCCGCCCAAGTCACAAGGCCCATCTCTCAACTTAGAACGGGCAAACCTGGGAATAGCCCAAACAGACCTTGCCAAGTCAGCCGAACCATCATCCCACCACTTAAATGCCTTTGCTCAAGTTACAAGTTGGCGCTACACAGCTTGGCTATAGGCACAGCACGTGATGATTAATATAAACTTATGTAGAATCTCTAATCTAAGCAGTGTGGGACAACTGAACAAGAAAATGACTTAGCTCATGAGGCATGACTACTGGCTGGCTTTATATGAAGTTGTGAACACCTTCATCCCAGTAGTATGTGTAGGTGGGATTTTTTTGATAATAAGGAAAAGGCTAATTAACACTAAATAAAATTGGGATTCCCGAACATAAACCGAACTAACCCGAACTGCATAGTTGTCCTTCCGAACAGGATAGAACTCAGGGACCTGTAAAATGAACAAAGGCAAACGCTCAGATGGCCTTGGTCAACCCAGTGGGGGTTAACCTATAACTCTCTGATGGTTTTGTCAGTAATTCCATAACAGAAAGGAGTAATGTAAAATAATGTTTCTATTTTTTCTAAACTGTATTTCTCAGATGTATTAGTGATTCTGGAACACCTCCTTTGTTGTTGTTTCTTCTGTTTATATACCTTTTTTCTTTTAAAGATCTTATTCTTTTCTTCCTTTATCCTCTTCCTCCTTCTTTTTTTTCAGGCCATCAATGCTCTCTGTTTTACAACCCATTTGCATCGTTTACCTCCCATTTGGTTCAGTATAATCCTGACATTAGTTTGATATTTTGCTTAGCATTTAATGCAACAGATTTGTCTTAAGCTCACTTTGTATTTAATATTATATGTTAACTTGATATTTAATTCATATTTAACATAATACTCTGGACGTATGCCTTGTCATTAGTTCAGGCTTTCAGTAGATATTTTAAACCGAACCGAACAAATCTACAGTGTAAGACGTGTTTGGTAATTATCCGAACAAATAATATTTAATATTAAAGTTATATTGTCCGAATAGATTTTTCCCCTCCAATTACCCCCTGATCTCGGCTCCTTCACGCAACCATTGAAGGAGTCGGAATCAATAACGCGTTTCTCCAAAAATGAATTTAACACGCCACCCTCTGACTCGCGCCTTTCCAAGAAAAACTGAAACGGTGAGATTTTTGGGGGGAAAGGTTATTCGTATTTTAAAACAATGATTAGCACCTCTGTCCTCTGAACTTCTCATTTTCCTTTTGTACTACAACTGTATTTGATAGACAGGTTGGGTATAGGATTGGCCGAATTACCTCTGCAGCCTAATAATCTCCTGACTTCCTCCATAATTATCTCCGATCTCTCCGGGGCCAACTTTCGATGCCTTTGTTGTACAGGCTTGGCATCGGAAGGTATAGCAAGAGAGTGACATGCAAGGTCGGGTGATACCCCCAGGGCTTCATAAACTGACCAGGCGAATACATCTCGGAATTCCTGTAGCAGAATAATCAGTTCGTCTCTATCAGGAAGAGATAAATTTACACCAACCTGAAAATAAAGTTCGGGGTTAGATGAATCAAAATGTATTTTCTCTGGCTCTTCTTGTTTGATACTCTCTCCTTCCACAGTCCCAGGTGACTGTAATTGTCATAATATCCCTGCAGGATTTGTTTTCCCCGAAGTACTTTTCTTAGCAGCCGCCAGAACACATTGCTTGGCAGCTACTTGGTCACCATTTATCTCCATAACACCATCCTTGGTGGGAAACCTCAACTTTTGATGCAAGGTGGAAGGAACGGCCCTCATTTTATGCAACCAACTCCTTCCCATAATGGCATTGTAAGGTGATGGGGCCTAAATCACTATGAACTCCGTTTGAAGGTTGATTGGTCTCGTTAGCACTGGCAGAGTTGTTTTTCCCAACAGGATTATTAATTCTCCTGAAAAATCGAAGACTGGAGAACCGAATTCGGTCAGGTCGGACTTTCCCAATCCCAATTTCTCATAAAGCTCCTGGTACATTACTTCGGCAAAGCTTCCCTGATCCACCAAAACTCTTTTAACATCATAATTGCCGATACGGAGTGTTATAACAAGAGGGTCATTATGAGGTAGCTGGACGTCATGCAAATCACTATCCGAAAATGAAATAGTCCCATTGACAGACGAACCATGAGCTTCTGAGCAAAGCCTTGGCACCAAATGAGCATAATCCGAAATCCCAAAACTCTGTCTGAGGTGAAAAGCCTTTCGGAGGTCCGACCGATAAGAGGCCGGACTGATAGATGTACACAGGGGACTGAGTATCACATGTATAACCCCTGCGGGGACTATTCCCGAACTTCCCGGTAGGTCGTTGTTCTGTCCCACCTTTTCCTGCTTGGTCAGATTAGGATTCACGTATTCGCTCAGATGCCCATCAGATACCAGTTGCTCCAAGTGAGACTTGAACTTGTAACAATTTTCGGTGAGATGGCCCCGTTCACGATGGTAGGAACACATGGGTCTGTGACTCCGAACCGCAGGGTCACTTGGCAATTTTGGTGGCCAAGTAAAGAAAGGTTCCGCTTTAATCTTCTCAAGAATCCGATAGATCGGCTCCTTGAACACTGTGCTATGTGCTTTGAAGGATGGAGCAACGAAATTACTTGGAACCGTAGTAACTCTGGGAATCTTGTTTGTTTGAGTAGATGGTTTAATGTTCGGTGGCCGGACAGGAGCTTCAGTTTGAACATTACTGTTGTTGCCTTTGTCTTCCTCCAACCTTATAAATTGCTCTATTCGAAACATCAACTTTCTCATACTACTGGGAGGGCGTTTAGTTAAAGATTGACGCAAACCTGAATCAATAGGCAAGCCCAGTTTGAATGTCGGTACTGCTACATCTTCTCTGCAACCCTCTATATCATTGTAAGTTTCCGAGTACCTAGCTGCATAGTTTTTTATTGATTCATTATCACCCAGTTTCATAGTCATTAGAGCGTCCATACCTTCAGGCCTTTGACTGTTTGTTATGAACCTCCCAACAAATGCTTCGGATCATTTGATCCCAGGATGCAATTGTACCTCGGTCAATCTGGTTGAACCAACGAAGGGCGACCTCTCCTAAGCTGGACGGGAATAGTCTACACATCAGAGCATCATTGCGTCGAGATAAAGCCATTCTCTGGTGGTAATGACCTATGTGGCAACGGGGTCTGTCCAACCATTATATAACTCGAATCCAGGTGCTGTGTATCTGGGTGGTAGCTTAACACGTTCTATCTCCTCGGAGAAAGGTGATGAAGATATTTGGTCGAGTGCCTTCCAGACAGCCCCTAGTTCTCCCCTGTTGCCCCTTCTTTTTGGTACCTTAGGAGGTAAAGCATCTCCACCAAGGTGTTGACTGGGACTTTGGCTAGGACGTTTCGAATGAATGGAACCAGGAATTTTCTTGGTCGGAGGTGAAATTTCTGCCCCTACTCCGAGGTGTGCATTCGAAAATGCTTTCAGAGTTATCTCGGTCATTTTTCTCACGTCCCCTCCATCGGCCTTTCTTTTGCTGGGGTCTTGTCTTTAACTTGCTTCTTCAAACTGCTTATCTGCCGGTGGAGTCTAGCTATGATACTCTGACTATCTTGGGTTCGGGATCCCGACGAGGATGGGGCATTTGGATTATTCCGCACTGATCTTTGACTATCTAGATGCTGGCTGGGGTTGGTATATCTAGAAGGGAAGGTTGAGGTTGAAAGTGGAGTATGTTCTGATGGTCTATAAGATGACCCCGATGAGGACCATTCGAAACGAGAGGGAGCTCGTGATGTGTCAGATGAAGGCGGGGGAAAGGTTGGCCTAGAGTGTGCCATGATGGGTCAAATTGGGAATTATACTAGTGTTAAGAAGCTTTTTCCCACAGATGGCGCCAATTGTAGGTGAGATTTTTTTGATAATAAGGAAAAGGCTAATTAACACTAAATAAAATTGGAATTCACGAACATAAACCGAACTAACCCAAACTGCATAGTTGTCCTTCCGAACAGGATAGAACTCAGGGACCTGTAAAATGAACAAAGGCAAACGCTCAGATGGCCTTGGTCAACCTAGTGGGGGTTAACCTATAACTCTCCGATGGTTTTGTCAGTAATTCCATAACAGAAAGGAGTAATGTAAAATAATGTTTCTATTTTTTCTAAACTGTATTTCTCAGATGTATTAGTGATTCTGGAACACCTCCTTTGTTGTTGTTTCTTCTGTTTATATACCTTTTTTCTTTTAAAGATCTTATTCTTTCCTTTCTTTATCCTCTTCCTCCTTCTTTCTTTTCAGGCCATCAATGCTCTCTGTTTTACAACCCATTTACATCGTTTACCTCCCATTTGGTTCAGTATAATCATGACATTAGCTTGATATTTTGCTTAGTATTTAATGCAACAGATTTGTCTTAAGCTCACTTTGTATTTAATATTATATGTTAACTTGATATTTAATTCATATTTAACATAATACTCTGGACGTATGCCTTGTCATTAGTTCAGGCTTTTAGTAGATATTTTAAACCGAACCGAACAAATCTACGGTGTAAGACATGTTCGGTAATTATCCGAACAAATAATATTTAATATTAAAGTTATATTGTCCGAATAGATTTTTCCCCTCCAGTATGATTCACCAGGATTATTATAATTGGGGTTGTTTCATATCTGTGACCATTTTTGCTCTGCTTGAATGTTCAAGATAGATTATTGCTCATCAGATTTCTTATAGGATTACCATTGAGAGGTTGAAATCCGAACCTGAAAGTCTGAGACGAATACACTTACGCTACGTGCAAAAATACTATTTATGTTAATTGTAAAAGGACAGAGAGACTAGTATAATAGAGAAGAAACTCTTATGTAATAGAAAATGACAGCTAGAAAATACAAAGTACTTCGAATCTTCTGCCTAGAAGCCTAAGTACAAGATTGCAATCTGATCTATGTGTTACACAATAGGAGTACATCATCACCAAGACACCCATCACACTTTAGCCCTCCAAAAACAAAACAAACAAAGAAAAAGAACACGTTCACACTTCACACAAACCCAACACACAAATATATAGATTTTGGCTGCCTCGTTGCCATGATATAGTATCTATAATGGCCCTCTTAATCAGAAGAACTTGACTTCGCTATAAATCCCACGGAAAGTTTTGCCTGCAGTATTGTTGCTACTTGGCACGTTGGTATTGTTACTAGGCTCTTTCACCTGAGGAACTTGGCTAGTATATGGATATGGTGGAGCATAATAAAACCTCCTAGGCCGACCGTAGTACTTGTCAATTATAGCAAAACCTTCGTACCCAATCTTGACAAGGTCTGCCTGAGCCTGATGAGATGCCATGCTCAACTTAACACCACTACAAATCAAGTAACTTAATTTCTCTTTGCTTTCTTAGTGTAAGTAAATGTTACATGCCAAGCCCCATTATAAATAGCCCCTCAAGGACCCACAAACAATTCCTTTTTTTTTTTTTTTCACATATTCACTATAGAATGAAAAATAAAAGAATTTAGGAGTTCATTCCTTATAGATTTAATAAAATAAAATAAAAATGATAGGATATTCATAGTGTTCTCTTTCTTTCTGATTGGTGGGGTTCTAACTTCCAAGTCATAAAGATTGAATACCCGAGTATCTAAATCAATGACCATCTAGAAATACAAAAATAAAAATATATGATCTGTTTCTCTTTCGATGGATGTGGATGTGGATGCAAATTGCAATCAATATAGATTCTCAAATGGGACAATCATTAAGGATTGCAATCATATGATACTTAGACAGTTATTTACCAAATGGATTTTTTTACGCTTCATGCCTATAATTGATGAGGTTAATTAAGAAGCAATAATATTCCAATCTTTTGCTAGGGTAGGCAAAGATGTGAATAAGATATTTGTGGTGCCCATCCAAGGCAACATGGAAGCATATTTAGTTATTTACCACAATTATTGAGATTTATGTTATAGCTATAAGTATATTTGAAGGCGTACATGGGACTTGGTACCAGGAGTATTTTGTTTAGGATAATATTTGGAGCATCTTAATGACAAAATATATATATTATCTCCTAGTGGAATTAGGGAGTTAACATGTTGGCTTATAATGTTCTCCCAATCTATCTACTTCTAGAAAGTTTGAATCCTTTAAATCTAAAATAGTATTGTATCTAGAGGGAAATTCTATGGTACCTAGACATTTTATTTTCAGGTATGTTACTTGCACTAATAACACGATTACATATAACAGCAAATTTGTCAAATCTGTAGGTAATGTTACATTAAATAGTAATTCCAAATATCAGATTGTTATAGGATTATTATTATTTCTCAATCAAGGCTCTCAAATAAACCACTAGAATAATAATAGGCTCTAAGAATATTTTATATATCCTGCCAATTTAAATATTATATAATTAATACATTAAAAAAATTAAAGTAGCAAAAAGAGATGTAATCTAAGCAGTGTGGGATAATGAACAAGAAAATTAGTTCACGCATGACTGGCTAGCTATATGACTATATCATATATGAACACACCTCATCCGAGTGGTATGATTCACATGGATTCTTCCAATTTGTGTTGTTTTTGCTGTTCTTGAATGGTCAAGATAGATTGATTGTTTCAGGATTACACTGAGTGGTTGAAATCTGAGCTACTTTAACATGGAGGAGAGCACTTGAAGTTGTGAAAATGATTTCAGATAGCTTTGATAATTAACATGTGAGATGCAGGTGGGTGCTTTGCAATGCATACATGAAAGCTTAAAGATAGGGTGGCACAACTTATTCTTCTTTTTACTCTTAACATTTTTTTCAATTTTGTATCATTTTACCTTTTTACCCTTGTGATTTTTTTTTTTTTTTTTTTTTTAAAGGTTGAGATTAGAAGTTAATTTATATGTTTTGTTAACAGGTAGCCTTTTATGTATTGTGGGAGCATTTTATTTTTTATTTTTGCAAAATAATGCATTTTTAATATTTATTTATTTATCAAAACATAAACATTTTTTTTTTTAATTATATAGAAATTTAGCTTGTTTTGCGAAAGCCCATGAGAAAATGATGGACACGAAACCCATGGTTTGTTGTTCACTATATGATATCTAATTATCTATAAACACAACTAGCATCATTACGAATATAGATTAAGCTACTTATGTTGAAAATAGAATTAAAATAATTAAAATTCAGATTTACCATTATAGATGAATAATTGAAAAATGTTTAATCGTGTTTCTAAAATACAGTTTCAAATCTCGTCACCATGAAAATTTGAGTATCCAAATCACAATTTCAAGAGTTAAAAAATTGTGAGAAAGAGAGAAGAAAAAAAAAAATTGAAGGGCTAAAAATTATCATTTTTTTTTTTCCTTTGTAGTATTCTTTGATTAAATTAATTAATTTTAGAATTTATATAAAAAAAAAGGGTGGATTTTTGGGCTCTAGTAAATGAATGACTTAGAAAGTTATAGAGTAAAATAAAAGTGAAACACGATTTCATGAAAAATAAAAAAATAAAAGTGAAACCGACCTATCCTCGCTCTCCTAATTCGAGTAGAAATAGGAATGAATTAGGAATAAGAATATAAAAATAAAGGTAAGTGGGAAGGAGAAGGAGTTTTTTTTGTTTTCGTTCCAGATTAGAGATGTCGTCCATAGTAGATTATGGATATCTTTTTCGTTTCACTGTGTTTGAGGAATGGCAAGCGGTGGACCAGAACAACCCGTTATGGTTGCGGGGTGATTTTCCGATCGAATTTTGCCTCTATTCATTAACTCAATTCGTCGGCCACCAACCAAGTATCACCGAAGAATGTGATTTCACCAACTGGCTCCCAAGACATGAGTTGCTGTTGCAAGACAATGGTTCTCGATTGTCTTCTATACTTAGTTGGATGAATGTCTAGATCACTGAACAACAAGCTGTGTTACAAAATATAGCCTCAGTTGCTCTATCGGCTGGCACTTCATCAAGACTGCAGATTGTTGTGGTCCTTGCACACCTTACGGCACTATTATTGGATACCACCGATTCGGATTCTGATACGATCATGACAGACGCTTTTGAGAATTCGATCATCAGGGAATCCATGGAGGCTTTTGAGGCCAAGTCTATCCCGGCCACTAGATCTGCCGTTGAGGCATTGGAGAAGTTTAGATTTCAACAACAGTCTGACTCCATTTCGGTTGGAGAGTGTATCATCTGTTTGGAGGAGTTTGAGACTGGTTCTGAACTCATTCGCATGCCATGTTCACAAGTCTATCATGGACATTGTATCCTCAAGTGGCTCCACACCAATAATTCCCTTGTGCCAATACCCAATGCCTTCAGATTATTATTGATCCCAATCTTCTTTTATTTCTTTATAAAGATTAGAATTAGTTTAGACTGAGAAACAGAAAGAGAATTCTTAGAGATTTTTATTATTTCTCTTCATGCTAATTGTAATAGTTGGTAGGAATTGATGTATCAATGGAAAATAAATAAATAAAAATTTGTTTCTCAAAAATCTTATTTTTTGATTCTCTTATCTCCGTGGTTTCTATTGCTTGCACATGCACATGCCCCTACATCTGATAACTTATGCAGTTTTGCTTTTGTTACAGTTGAGTATAGTTTCTATTTTTTTTTTTTTTTTTTTTTTTTTTTTTAACTATAGATAAAATAGGAGTGATTCCCTTGCCCAGCAAATGTTAAAAAATGAGTCAGTGGATGTGGGATCAATAGGTGATGGTTTTCATCCTATTTTTTGGGCAGACAGTTTGTTGTTTCAAAATTGAACCATTATTGTGCCATAATAATCAAGTTCACAGTTAAACAGTTTTTTATTAGTCATCAAAATTTATAGTCTGATAAATTTATTTGAAAAGGAAAAAAAGGACAATAGATGCTATTATATTGAAAGCAGAATAGGAAAACAATATGGTTACCTTATAGAGAAGTCTGCAATGATGTATTATACTTCTAATCATATTAGCACTTCCAACAAAGTTTATTTGCACACACCTTGTTCCTCCAAGTTGGGTGCTCTTAGACTACTTGATGAAGGGGTGATGAAGGGGTTCAATCCTTTGTAAAAGGCTATAATGAGCTTCTTTGATATAGTGTAACTTGCAACCCAATGGCCTCACTCTTACATTCTCACATTAAAAAGAGACTACATGATTGAGTCTGGAAACCAAAAAAAAACACTTAGCTAAGCCCACCTGATGTCTCATTCTCTTATAGAGATGATATAAGATCTGCCACATTCACACTTGAAGCCTAGCTTTTTCGCTTTAGCATTAGCATCCTACTGCAATTAAACAATATATATATATATATATATATATATATATATATATATATATATATGAGTATAACATATATAGACATATAGTGATTATATTTTTAAAAACACGTGATTAATAACAAACCTGAAATCGTGGCGATCTTGGATAAATTTCCGTGAGACCTTGCAATCTACTCATTGGTTCCTAAATTAAAGATAAAAATATATCAATAAAAACACAGCATTAAAAAAAATAATAATAAAAAAATAAAAAATATCCCAACCCAACCCAACCCAACCCAAATATGTGAAAAAACAAAAAAACACAAACAAACAAACAAACCTTAACAAAAGCAAACCATTCATTCGTCGGAAGTAGGTGGCTGCTCTCTGACATGGCCAAATGGAGGCTCTTCGGTGCGGATACGCTCTTCGGCGCAGATACACTCTCCGGCGCGGTCAGTTGGAGGCTCTCTAGCATGAATACACTCTTCAGGCTCTCCGGCGCGCTCTCTGACGCCTCTAGTTGGAGGCAGTCCAGTTTGTCTCCAGGAGAGGGTAACCGATTGATCATGATCACGTCCCCGGGGGACGGTGATCGTTCGAGCTTGTTCACGGAATCGTCGCTCATTCTCACTCACTTCGGAGTCGAAGGAAGGTGATGAGGACCTGTCCACCATGGACACGACGGAGTCGAAGGAAGGCGATGAGGACTTGCCCACCATGGACACGTTGGAGTCGGAGGGAGGAGATGGTGACCTATTGAGCATAATGTGGTCGAAATTCATAGTGTGATCAGAATCGAGCTATCTTCTCTCTCTTTCGCTTTCTTTCTCTTCTCTCTCCTTTTCTTTTCTTTTGATCTTTGGAGTGGAGCAGAGCAGTTATGAATCGAATGAGGTTGAATTTATAAGTGAGGTTGACGAGGTACATGCAAAGAGGAGGTATGACAAATAGCAGTTAACAGTTTATTTTTATTATTTTTTATTTATCGGAACACTATATTAAAGTTTAAATAATAACTTCAAAATCTAGGAATAGGGGACACAGTCGTGGTGCAAGACTGTCGGGAAGCACCACCGCTACCACTTATCGATACCAATGATTTTTGTAATCTGTTGCACAATAATGTTGAAGCAATAAACTATTGCTACAAAGTTTTTGTTACAATATGTTTTTGAAAATTATTTTATAAATGTATCGTCATGAGATTTATTGCAATAATATTGCAACGAAAGAGTCGTTGCAATATCTATAGTCTATTGGAACGAACTTTTGGTTGCACAAATCTATTACCTCGGACTTTATTGCAACAAATCTCAACGACAATTTTTCATTACAATAACAATTTATTGCAACGACTTTGATGTTATTGCAACCTCCTTTTTTTTGTTGAAAAAATCATTTTTTCTTATTGTGTACCCTCTTAGACCCTCTTACATTACACAATAAGTCTTATATAGGGAGCAACTTCCAAACGGTTCTCCTCTGGTGTGGCAACTTCTAGAAGGTTCTCCTCCAGCGCAGCAACTTCCAAACGGTTCTCTCCAACGTAGCAACTTCCAAATGGTTCTCATCTGACATGGCATTCAAGGAAGTGGAGGGGGATCGAGACCGATCGACCTTAGTCTGGTCGGAGTCCGAGGAAGTGGATAGGGATGGGGACCAGTCCACTATACTCTAGTCGAAATCGCTCTCGCTTGTCTCTCTCAAGCTACTCTTTCTTTCTCTTCTCTCTCTCACTCGCTCCCGATCTCTTTCCTTTTCTTCTCTCTTTTTGTTTTCTTTTAAAGCAAAGCAATTTTTTATTTTTATTTTTATTTTTTTTGAGTGAGTGGGATTTATATATGGATTTGTTTTGGAGCAGAGCATACAATTTTTTTATTGGAAAATGAAGGACGAGATACATACCTTAAATGTCTATCATGGACATTGTATCCGGCTCAAGACGAATCACTCTTGTCCCTAATCCAACAATGAGCCCTACTTACACATAAACATGCAAGCCTGATTTCAATTTGGGCCTCATATAGTGTTAAAAAAAAAACAAAAAAAACAAACAAACAATACCTTTGCCGAAAGTAGTAGTGCAGTAACTGGTAGTGGCAGTGTTGCCAGTTTGCGGCTCTTCGGAGACAAGTCCAGTTTAATTGAATGTCTAAGAGACGGAGATCGGTCCACCATTATAACATTGGAATCACCACTCAACTCCACAAATCTCATCAAACAACCAATCTCCTTCTCTTCGTCATAGCGATGCTCACAAATCACAATGATTGTGGCTGCAGGGCTCAAGTCCTATTGTCGTAATCAACTTGTGTTTAGTTTACTTCAATATCTCAAATTATCAAAATATGAATATATGAAAAGCATATAAGAATTTGATTTCATGTTGACACTAAATTAATTGATTAAAAGTATCTTAACCTTTTGGTATATAAAGGATAAAAAATTTCTTACCAAATGCAAACAAAATATAATATAAATGCACCAAATTTCATGAGTAGAGAACATGCCATTTGTGTTTCTTCAAACATAATTTTTGGGCTTAAAGTCATGAAGAACAGAAGAAGTGACCCTTTTCAAAATTAATAACACGATTACGATGTCCTGTGCAATGCGAAGTGCATTTTAAAATATTTTATAAGAAATTATGTTATGACTCATTTATAATACTTATTATGTATTATAATATTTGAGAAATCAATTTCAATTATATAACATGTCATTAGAAAGAGAGGTGGTGACAAATGATAATTAAGCTTGTACTTAAGAGATGATGGTAATTAATTTTTTAAAGAAGTAAAAAAAGAGAAGAAAAATGAGTATGACATGACTTAATGAGAAGATGATGAATTTGGCATAGCCTAATGAGGATATGGATGAAATTATTGCAGAGAGGGAGGGAGGCGAGGGCTCTCTTACAGAATTTATTTATGAACTAATAATTGTTGTACATAATTTATATGTTTTGTTAACAGGTAGCCTTTTATGTATTGTGGGAGCATTTTATTTTTTATTTTTGCAAAATAATGCATTTTTAATATTTATTTATTTATCAAAACATAAACATTTTTTTTTTAATTATATATAAATCTAGCATTTTTGCAAAAGCCCATGAGAAAATGATGGACACGAAACCCATGGTTTGTTGTTCACTATATCTATAAACACAACTAGCATCATTACAAATATAGATTAAGCTGCTTATGTTGAAAATGGAATTAAAATAATTAAAATTCAGATTTACCATTATAGATAAATAATTGAAAAGTGTTTAATTGTGTTTCCAAAACACAATTCATGATTTATGTCAAATTGAGCACGAAAATTTGAGTATCCAAAACACAATTTCAAAGTTAAAATTGTGAAGGAAAAAAAAAAAAAAAGTTCAAACTTCGCATTCTTTTTAGTTTTTCTGCTTTCTTTGTGGCACTCTTTGATTAAATTAATTAATTTTAGAATTTATAAAATAAATAAAAAATGGATTTTTCGGCTCTGGATAAACGACTTAAAAAGTTGAACCTAAGTTATAACGTAAAAGTGGCAAAAGTTACTTAATTTTAAAAAATAAAGTTGGGGATGAATAATGAATTAAGTTAACCCAACCGGAGTGGGAGTTCCAAATCCATCATAATCGGACCTAGTTTAGGAAATATCCTAATTTGACTCACATTAGGAATCCGAATCCGAATCCAATCCAATTTAGAAATAGGAAATCCTATATATAATTATATATAACTTAACTGAAGAGATGAGGTGGTAGAGACTAGGAAGAGGAAAAGGAAAACTGAAGAGATGGGCGATGCAATGAAGGCTTTGGAGAATAAAGCTTCGGATTCCAAAAGAGAGATGGAGATCAATGCTGTGCTGAGTGAGATGCAATCCATGAAATCTAGACGTGCACGTGTGAGTATGGATTCAATGCTTGAAGTTTTGAAGCGGCAAGAGAAGGAGAAGAAGGAGTTTGAAGAAGAAGAGGATGAGGCACCTGTGAAATCCATATTTCATAATTCAAAGCAAGATTGTGTGGTTAAAAGGATTCATGATGATGATTTGGAGTGGAAAAAGAAGGAAAACCCAGGTGGGAAAGTGTGTCCTGGTGATGCTATTAACTGATAAGTTTGTGTTCAAGTCCTTCAATCTTGGGTGTAGGATTTCTGTTGTAAAGTGTGGATGCTGAAAATTTCTGCTTTGATGGGCCACGTATCAATCCACGAATGGGCTGGACACGGGCTGGATTTATGTGTGAGGATGTTGAGCCCAAAACTCTACACCAAGTGTGGTAGATCACTTGATGGCTAATGGTGCATTCCCTCTGGTACTCCTTGATCCACCAGGGTCCAACACTCACGTAGGAGGTCACGGTGGATTAATGAAACTAATGCCGCAGACCAAAATAAGCTAACAACCGTGGATTTTACTTCCACCAGAACATTCAGTAATCACAACATAGTGGTAACAACACATAGGGAATATATCATAAACTTGTTTACAAACAAATGGAATCGATCCCATAGACTGAGATTTGGTACAACAGCCTTAACTCTTCAAGAATCTATATTCAAGTGGCAGTAAACACCATACATAGGACAAGTAGTGAAAAATCAAGAATCAGTGTCGTGGACCGAGAGGCTGGGCACAATGCGCTTGGCTTTCTCCGTGACTTGCATAAAAAAATAGGAGCAGATAATAGAAATGTGATAAATCATGGAACTTGAGAGATTTGGGAGTAGGAAGAGAATCATTTACTGTGCAAAACGTACGTGAGTCAGTACTGAGGGTTGGGTTAAGTGTTTAATGTAAGTTTTTTGTTGTGGCAGACTAAAAGTACTTCTAGTCTACCATGGACCTACGGGAAGTGTCCCGTGGAATCTTGTTGGTTATCTGCCTCCTTTGAGCTTTTGAAGTCAGCTCTTATGGAGGAGTTAATTTCAATCTAAGGCTTTTACAGAACAGTCCAACCAACCCCTTATTTCTTCTTCTCACCCCTATTTATAGTGGTGTTTATGTCTAATGGTTTGATTTGTTATCCCCTTAATCATGAGAATTACTGTTTACCCGAGAAACAAAGGGGCGGAGATTTGACAAAGTTTGATTTTTGAGGTTGAGCTAATGGTTTTCATCTGCCGCAGATCTGATTTGGTCTGCGGTGGACGGCTGATTTTCAGCCTATTTATGAGGAGGGAAGTGATGAGCATTTAATGCTTGGTAATGGGCTGAAGCAATCAAGATGACTTGACTCACATACGTTTTGCATTAATTAAATTTGATCTTACCATTTTTGGCACTATTCCCCCGCAGATTAATGCCTTTTCTGTTGCGACAGATCAAATAAAACTTGAGTAAATTGATTCCCCTACCTCCAAACCGTTCTTCCTAAGTTCCATGATGAGGAAGAGCAAGGACCACCAGGGTGTTGGGCTACGGTGGTCGCCGTCCTTCAAGTGATGCTGGTTTTGGGTGGCCATAGCAGGCTTCTCGAGTCTTTTCGGTTCTTTGATTATTGCTTTTTGTTCCAGCTAATGCTGCCGTGGACTACTCTGTGACGAAGTCCACCGTGACTAGTGGACAAAGGAAATGACCAGCTTGCCTTTCATCATTTCTTATTTCAGTTGGTACTGATTTGGGCGGCCATGACAGACCTCTTGGTCTTTTCGGCCATTATCTCATCTTCTCCGTCACTTGTTGCTACAGCTGGTGCCGCCGCAGATCGTCTTGTGATGGAGTTCACTGTGGACCACTGGGTAATTCGCCGTGGACCACTGGGCGATGTGGAGGACCATCCTTCTTCATCTTTTCTTGTTTTTGGTTGGTGCTACCGTAGACCATTTTTTTTTGGAACCATATTCCTTATCCGTTGGTTAATGAAGAAAACCAACCTTCTGCTATGATTATGGTGGCTTTGGAAATCTGATCTTTGCCTTGGAAATATTTCCTTTCAGCACCTTGAGCACTGCGCCAGGAGAGGAGGGAAAAAATGGTGATTTACGAGATAGCCATTTTCCCTCTCCTTTTTGAATTATTTTGAATTCTCTTGGTGTTGCTGTGGCAGACCTGAAATTGGGAATTAAATGGGCTGGGTTTCTGTTAATTTCTTTGGGGCTTGGACTTGGTTGATGGCTTTTGGCCATTTCTTTTCATGTCTTGGCTACCATGGATCACTGGGCTTGATGGGCCTTGGACCCCTGGCAGATTACTGGGGTGTTGGACTTGGTCTGTCGTGGACCGAAAAAACGGGCCTCTACATAAAGAAACCAAAGAAATAATGGGGTTTGCTTAGAATTTGAAAAATATTTCATTTTTTTATATTGATATCAAGGTTACTCTGTATTTCAACTTTCTTACCAAGTTAATGTACTTGTGCCATTCATATAGATTTTTTTTTTTTTTTTGGTAAACTACACTATTGGTCCCTAACGTTTACCCAAGTTGCGCGTTTGGTCCCTAACGTCTAAAATGGACAGAAATAGTCCCTAACGTTTCAAAACGATGCACCATTGGTCCTTCCGTTAGTCTCTATTAACTTGGTGTATACGTGGCTAACGGAATTATGACGTGGACAATTTTTAATTGACATGTAATTTTTTTTAATGACAACTAAGATATGACATGGCATACCCATTTAAAAATAACCCAACCAAAAAAAAAAATTATCCCAATCCAAATAAAAAAAAAACCCACCCAAATTAAAATTAACCCACTCCATCCAAATCAAATTAACCCTAAAATATAGATTCTAATGTTATTCCCTGCATCACAACCGGATTCTCACGCTGCTGCTTCTACTACTTCCTTCATGGAGTCCTGTCGACACCGGCGGAAAATCCGACCTCTAAACAGAGAAAGTAGTGTTTAGGGTCTTTTCTTTTATTTTCCTAGATACCGACCCCCATTTGGCGAGTGTGTGTGTGTACCTCTATCTCTTTTCCGTTTCGAGATATGAGTTGTGTGTGTGTGCGGGAACTTGTGTACGTGTGTGCGTGTGTGCACAAATTTGGAGTCGCCACCAACCATGGGAAATTTTAAGGTGTGATTGGGCACCTATGTCTAATAGATTTTATCTTATTTAGACATCTATAACAAAAAATGGTCTTGAACCAGAGATAGGTTCGGGGGTTTGCTTATGCGTGGGGAAGGTGTTAGGCACCCCACGACATCCGTTTAAGAAACGGTTACCTCCTTTCTAATGTTTTCTTTATTTGCTAAGCCTAGGTTTGTTGGTTTTAATTATGTACAAATGTCCCGATTTCCGTCGTACGATATACCAAAAATGGCAAACGTAATGTGACTTCATTCGGTTTTGTTTAGACTCTTTATTTCATCGTCCCTTATCTTTGTATCTTTTAAATTTCCGGGCATTTCGGTGGTAGGATATACTTGAAATCCTAACACCTAGTGCCGGGACAAACAATTAATGTTTTTGGTGCCATATTCGGGATCTCTTTACCCTTGATTTCCAAGGATAAAGCGGTCCGTCAAATGGCGGGGTTTTGGGTGATTAATTCACACTTTAGGGAATTTTAGACCATGATCTTATGGGAGTTAGAACATGTAGAATCCTTTACACGAAAGCACGCACCAGCCACGCCCCCGTGTAAAGGACTCATACCATGGTGTCCAAAAGCCAGGGCGAGCCGTAGCCCTTGGATTGCACCAATTTTGTTTCTAACGCCCACATTACCATGTTTACTCTTTTTAAAGTTTTCATGGCAAAGTGTATTTTAATCACATTTTTATATTGAAGCAATAAACATTCAAACAAGTAATCACGGCATATTCACAACACACAAATCACAAGAAAGAGTATGAAAGCCAACAAAATGTTCAAACAAGTAATCACGGCATGTTCGCAGCACACAAATCACAAGTATGACATAATGGGATGATCATGGTATGTTAGCAGTACATCAATCATAAGTATGAAATGACATAAACGCAACATTTAATTGAAGTGACAAGGTGTAATTTATGATAATTCTTAGGGAAAGGGTCAAGACCTCGTGGGGTCGGGATTTGATGCTATTTGAAAGACTTACTCGAATCTCGACACCACCTTAGGATTTACATGAATAAAACAAGGCAATTTTTAGAAGAGGATTCAATGCCTTTTCGGGCTTACACGGGGGTTTAGTACTATTTGAAAAGATTTACCTAAACCCGCGAAGCCAAATAGGACTCATATGAGAAAATCTTTTTTGAAAGTATGGGTTTCAACGCCTTTTCGGGCTTACACGGGGGTTTAGTACTATTTGAAAAGATTTACCTAAACCCGCGAAGCCAAATAGGACTTAAATGAGAAAATCGTTTTTGAAAATGGGTTTCAATGCCTTTTCGGGCTTACACGGGGGTTTAGTACTATTTGAAAAGATTTACCTAAACCCGCGAAGCCAAATAGGACTTAAATGAGAAAAATTGCTTTGAAAATGGGGGGATTTTGCGGGTCCAACGCCTCATGGATTTACATGGAGGTTTTAGTACTATTTGAAAGATTTACCTAAAACCGCCAATATCGTTCGGTGTTTTCATGCCCAAATCAAAAATGGAAGAAAATGGACAATGATGAAAATAACGGGGTTTAAAATAAGGGATTTTTGTGGGTCCAATACTCTATGGAATTACATAATGGCTAATGCCTCCTTGAGGTCTTATGTAAACCATCACGACCAATCGGGATTATCACGCCCAAATTTCAAAGGGAAAAATGGGGATAATAACAACGCAATATATTAAATAAAGCGATAAATGTATTTAAAGCATTGCGGAAAGCGATAAATATATTTAAAGCGATAATGGAATTTAAAGCATGGGATTTTCATGGATCCAATGCCTTATGGAATTACGTGGTGGTTAAAGCCTCTTTGAGGTCTTACATAGTCCACCACGACCAATCGAGATTATCATGCCCAAATTACAAAGGGAAAAATAGGGGATAATCACAATATAATATTCACAATGTAGTAAACGTAAATAAAGCGATAAATGACGTTATTTAAACATGGGGATGTATTTTTCGGGTCAAATACCTCGTAGGCTAACATGGTTGTTACGGCCTTGTTAGAGGTCTTACGCAACTGTGCCAAAGCTACTCAATATTTGCCGTACTAAAATACGGGGAAAGGGATAATCACAATATAATCTTCGCAACGTAGTGAATGTAAATAAAGCGATAAATGACGTTATTTAAACATGGGGGATGTATTTTTCGGGTCAAATACCTCGTGGGCTAACATGGTTGTCACGGCCTCGTTAGAGGTCTTACGCGAGCCGCCAAAGCCACTCAATATTCGCCGTACTAAAATAAGGGGGAAGGGATAATCACAATATAATATTCACAACGTAGTAAATGTAAATAAAGCGATAAATGACGTTATTTAAACATGGGGGATGTATTTTTCGGGTCAAATACCTCGTGGACTAACATGGTTGTCACGGCCTCATTAGAGGTCTTACGCGAGCCGCCAAAGCCACTCAATATTTGCCGTACTAAAATACGGGGGAAGGGATAATCACAATATAATATTCACAACGTAGTAAATGTAAATAAAGCGATAAATGACGTTATTTAAACATGGGGAATGTATTTTTCGGGTCAAATACCTCGTGGACTAACATGGTTGTCACGGCCTCGTTAGAGGTCTTACACGAGCCGCCAAAGCCACTCAATATTTGCCGTACTAAAATACGGGGGAAGGGATAATCACAATATAATATTCACAAGTATAAAGCAATAAATGAATTTAAAGCATTGCGGAAAGCTATAAACGTATTTAAAGCAAATATGGAAAGCAATAAATGAATCTTAAAGCATAAAGCGATAAATAAACTTAAAGCAAGTATATAAAGCTAGACATGAACTTAAAGAACATAAATGAACATCTAATGAACTAAAAGTGCATAAATAAAGCGATAATAAACATAAATAAGGGTGGATCCTTGTGAATCCCTTCCCATTTAGGGATCATCACTAGTCACTTCCACCCAAAAGAAAAGAAAAAGAGAAGAGAGAGGAGAGAGAAAGAGCTTAGAGAGAGAGAGAGTACCTAGAGAGGAGTCTCTCCCTCTAAAAATCTACCCAAACCCCCTCTAAAAACCCTAAAAACCCCTATCTCTGCCTAAACTAACGCTCAAAGAGGCCTAGAGCCGAGCAAAAATTGTGCTGAAGTGAGGGGAGGGGGGTCGGTTTTATAGAAAACCGTGCACGCCTCGCGCGGGTCCATCACGCGCCACGCGGTATGGTCCCGCACGAGTTGTGGTACTGCCACGTGGCAGTCTTATCCTTCCACGCCAGCAGCTCCTCGAATCCTCCTCGGTTTCCGTGCGCGTATCCTTTTTTGACCTGATTTTCGAGGGCAGTTTTGGAGGTCTTCCGGAACTCAAAATGGGTCATGCAGCATATCTTCGGAAAGCTCTTGACGTCCTCTTTCCAACGATATAAATTTTTCATGAATCAGAGTTCGGACGAGGGAGTTATGGCTCCCGGAAGTCGGGGTATCGGAGTTATTTTTGTGCACTTTTCCGATGAAGATTCCGGTCAAACGGGGGATGCTATCGGCGAACCGAGAGTTCCACGTCGTAGCTGGAGTCGTTATCTTTCCAACGCACCCGGGCTCGCGGATCAACTCGTTGCGAGCAGGAAAGACTCTGCGCGCGAAGGCGGCTGTCCGGGAGGAAAAATGCGTTTTACTCCCAGCGCGTTTTTTCTCAAATCTTGTCCCAGTTCGCGCGCGTTTTTGACCTAGTTCCCGATGTCAGATTTCGACGTTCTTGGTACCGTCGGAAAGCTTGCATTGCCTACTTTTGCAAGGTTCCAGATTTGCGGAAATCCGAGCTTGGACTTGTGAGATATGGCCCCGCGAATAGAGGCCACCGGAGTGTTTTTGGTCCGTTTGAGGGCAGTTTTCCAATCAGGATTCCGGCTAGACCCGGTAAAATCTTGGTGATCCGAGAGTTCCTTGTCGTGCATGAATGTGTCCTCTTTCCAACGTGCCCGGGCTCGCGGATCAACTTGTTGCGAGTCAGGAAGACTCTGCGCGCAAGCGTGGCAACGTCGGTGGGAAAATTCCGGAACTTTCAGCAAAACCTTATTTTGTCGGCCTGTTTTCACGCGCGTGGTAGACATAGCTCCCGATGTCGGATTTCGACGATCTTGGTATCGTCGGAAAGCTTATGCTACCTATTTTCCAAAGGTACAGGCCTTGCACAGAGGCGAGCTTGGGTTTGCAAGATATGATCCTGCGAACGGAGGCCGTTGGAGTGTTCCTTATGCCAAGGGGTCATCTTCTGATTGAGACTCCGGCTTGATCGGAGGAGCTCTTGACGATCCGAAAGTTGTGTGTGGCAACTGAAGTGAACCTCTTGCCTAAGGGTCTTAGCTTGCGGACCAAGTTGCAGCGGGTCGGAGAGGATCTTTGCGCAAACGTTGCCTCCCAAATAGGCTGTTTTGTCAACAACACTTAGCAAAATTTGGCTAAGTGTTGGACCGTTTTTTCACAGTTTTGACCTTAACTCCCTCGTTTCTCGTCCGTTTTCGACCCGTAAAGTATCGAATTGAAGCTCTCAACGTGTTCTTCAGAATGGTCTAGGAGCAGCCAGTTCGATTCAGCTTTCGGTCTGGTCAACGGTCCGGTCAAACCTTGGTCAAACCTTGGTCAAACTTGGTCGAATTTGGTCAAAGCCCTCCAAACTCTGGGAAATGTATCCCGGACCGCGTTTCGAGGGTTTTCGGGCATAGCGGGCCCCAGTCAGGTCAGAAACGGTCTGGTCAAACCTTGGTCAAACTCGGTCAACCCTGGTCAAACTTCGGGAGATGTGTCCCGGATCTTCTTCTTGGGGTCATTTGATGTGGCGAGCCCTCGTCGGGTCAGGCCGACTCGGCTCGGGCTGTCTCGTTTTGCGTGCCGACACCCGAGAAAATCCCGTGGGTAAAAATGGGGTTATGACAAGTCCCTTATTGCTGGTAGCTACCTCTATTTCCCCCTATCTCTATACATTATATTATTAAAGTCTTTCTTTGTGGATTCCTGACACATTTTCACCAAGCAACTATGGATTTCACGCATTTCTTTAAATTCTTTAGGAATTGAATTGATGGTACATCAAATTTTCAATGAATGGTGTTAATCCAAAATCTTACTAATTAATCATAATCTTGCTAATTAAATGGTGTTAATCCAAATTCTTGGTTGGTGAGGCGATGAGGGTTACCTCCATTGTGAAGTCTACTAATGTTGTTTTTTGATAAAAGTCTCTAATTTGTTTGCTGTGATTTGATTTGGATGGGGTGGGTTAATTTTAGTTTGGGTGAGTTTTTTTTATTTGGATTGGGATAATTTTTTTTGGGTTGGGTTATTTTTAAATGGGTATGCAATGTCATATCCTAGTTGTCATTAAAAAAAATTACATATCAATTAAAAATTGTCCACGTCATAATTCCGTTAGCCACGTATACACCAAGTTAACGGAGACTAACGGAAGAACCAATGGTGTATCGTTTTGAAACGTTAGGGACTATTTTTGCCCATTTTAAACGTTAGGGACCAAACGCGCAATTTGGGTAAACGTTAGGGACCAATAGTGTAGTTTACCCTTTTTTTTTTTTTTTTTTTTTTTTTTTTTTAATATAGATCCAGGGATTTATTTGTTTGCCTACTCTGGTCTGGTAAAGGTTTTTTAGGTGACTTTGGTAACTTTGATCAAATAATAATTTAACATTCTTTCTTTGATTAAATTAATTAATTTTAGAATTTATTAAAAAAAAAAAAAAGGTGGATTTTTGGGCTCTTGTAAATCAATGATTTAAACCGAGAAAGTTATAAAGTAAAATAAAAGTGAAACACGATTTCATGAAAAATAAAAGTGAAACCGAACTATCCTTGCTCTCCTAATTCGAGTAGAAATAGGAATAAGATTATAAAAATAAAGGTCAGTGGGAAGGAGAAAGAGTTCTTTTGTTTTCGTTCCAGTTTAGAGATGTCGTCAATTTAGAGATGTCGTCCATAGTAGATTCTGGATATCTTTTTCTTTTCACTGTGTTTGAGGAATGGCAAGTGGTGGACCAGAACAACCTGCTATGGTTGCGGGGTGATTTTCTGATCGAATTTTGCCTTTATTCGTTAACTTAATTCATCGGCCACCAACCAAGTATCACCGAAGAATGTGATTTCACCCTCTGGCTCCCAAGACATGAGTTGTTGTTGCAAGACAATGGTTCTCGATTGTCTTCTATACTTAGTTGGATGAATGTCCAGATCACTGAACAACAAGCTGTGTTACCACTTCATCAAGACTCTGGATTTTTGTGGTCCTAGCACACCTTACGGCACTATTATTGGATACCACCGATTTGGATTCTGATACGATTGTGACAGACGCTTTTCAGAATTCGATCATCAGGGAATCCATGGAGGCTTTTGAGGCCAAGTCTATCCGGGCCACTAAATCTTCCGTTGAGCCATTGGAGAAGTTTAGGTTTCAACAACAGTCCGACTCCGTTTCGGTTGGAGAGTGTATCATCTGTTTGGAGGAGTTTGAGACTGGTTCTGAACTCATTCGCATGCCATGTTCACATGTCTATCCCGGACATTGTATCCTCAAGTGGCTCCAGACCAATCACACTTGTCCCTTGTGCCGATACCCAATGCCTTCAGATTATTATTGATCCCAACCTTCTTTTATTTCTTTATAAAGATTAGAATTAGTTTAGACTGAGAAATAGAAAGAGAATTCTTAGAGATTTTTATTATTTCTCTTCATGCTAATTGTAATAGTTGGTAGGAATTGATGTATCAATGGAAAATAAATAAATAAATTTTTTTTTTTAATTTGTTTCTCAATGATCTTATTTTTTGATTCTCTTATCTCCATGGTTTCTATAAAAAAAACTATAGATAAAATAGGAGTGATTCCCTTGCCCAACAAATGTTAAAAAATGAGTCAGTGGATGTGGGATCAATAGGTGATGGTTTTCATCCTATATATTTTTTGGGCAGACAGTTTGTTGTTTCAAAATTGAACCATTATTGTATCATAATAATCAAGTTCACAGTTAAATACTTTTTGATTAGTCATCAAATTTACAGTCTGATAAATTTATTTGAAAAAGAAAAAAGGACAATAGATGCTATTATATTGAAAGCAGAATAGGAAAACAATATGGTTGGTTACCTTATAGAGAAGTCTGCAATGATGTATTATACTTCTAATCCTATAAGCACTTCAAAGTTTTTTTGCACACACCTTGTTCCTCCAAGTTGGGTGCTCTTAGACTACTTGATGAAGGGGTTCAATCCTTTGTAAAAGGCTATAATGAGCTTCTTTGATATAGTGTAAGTGTAAGCTGAGTACGGTATATATTTAGACCATATAATGTGAGAAGTGCAGTGATATGTAAACTTTTAACATATGCAGGTGTTCTTATGGGAAAGTATACACCAGAAAATCCAGTTGTTGATGATGACTTGGAATGCACTAGTAGCAACTTGCAACCCAATGGCCTCACTCATGATGTATATCTAAATCTATATCTTCACTTGTTTTCTCTACTTTATATTTCTTGCTCCAAAACTTGCTATTGTCTTTACATCTCTTTTAATCGACAACCTCGAATCTAACACGCATATCTGGTCACTCTTACATTCTGTGGATGCTCAAATTTCGCTAAGTGCCATGTGTCGTCTTACAATTGGTCGAGGATGGATCGAACTTGTATTGATGGGTCGTTGAGCCCAAAACTCCAAACCAGGCTTTCAAGTCTGCCTGATGGCTGATGGTGCACTCCCGTCTGATCTGCTACTATGCTGGGCCCTTTTTGTAAAGAGAAAATGGAGGTCTACCGTGAAGGCCCCTTTTTTGCCAATAAAAGAACTGCTGCTGACAGCAAACATGAATATCCTTTTGCCAACAAAAGAGTCACTGCAGATAGCAAACGTGAATATCCTGGAGTAAACAAGAACAATATAAAATGAACCCAAATAAACTAAAAAAAAAGGGATTAAGAAAGATTTGGTGGTAAAGGGGGAGGATTATCCCTTGAAAACATGTATCATGGAGTGGGTTATTTGGGTGTTTTATGAGGGGATTGATGGGATGGAGTTTGACAGGGAATGTTCTTTAGGATGAGACCAAGGATTGATCTTTTTCTTCTTCTTTTCTTCTTTTTACCCGGTGTTTCCGTTTCGTGGCTGGAGGGTGTTCTTGACTAAAAATGGTGTGTTTGGTTAAAGGGGTTTATCAGCCAAAAGAAGGTTGCCTTTATGACACTGCTCCTTCTCCCTTTTATAGTGGTGTGCTGCAACCTATGGGATTCATAGTTTGGACTTGATCACCCTCTTAGCTCTTGGACAATGGTGGGTTTCAGTGACTTCTCCCATGAGGTTAAACTGACAATATTTCTTGATAAGACCAAAAAAATGTTGACATAGACCAAATTGGTGAAAGAGGTTGACTCCATGATAAAAACTGGCTAGCACATGTTTTCATTAAGGTGTTTGAGGTTTTCTAGTCCTTAGTGTTCATACCCCCCAACGGATATGATGCACCTGAGCAGCAGACCTCCAAACCCTTTTTTAGGAAAAATCCCCCTGCCTCCAAACCAAGTCCCCCTTAGTCCTTTCATTAAATCAGTAGCAGTCACCCTAGGTTTGGGCTTTGGTGACTGCGTTACCTGTGTTTGTGTTGCCTTCAGAACACCTTTTTGCCTCTCGTTGAGATCTTTCCTCTTTGGTGAATCTGCCGTGTTCGACTCTTGTCCGCCGTACAAAAGGGGGCAGCAGCTGTCGTAAGTCCAGCCCACGTCTTCCCTGTTTACGTTCTCTTCAGGTCCCCTTTTTGCCTTGGTTTGAAATTTTTCCTTTCCAGTAAATTTGCCGCTTGTTCCTTATCTGCCGTGAGAACAGTGTAGCAACCACCGTGGACCAGACTGCCTTTCCTTTCTCACGTTACCCCTGACTTCCTTTCTACCTTGGGTTAAGAAAAGACGTTCCCCCGCCGTCCTAAGGGATGATGAACAGTAACCTCAAGATTTGCTTCAGAGGGTTTTGCCTTGAGTCTTCTGAATTCCAGCTTGTTCTATTCTTTTAAGAGGTGAGGTATTGGCCCCACTTGTGAAGGATGAGACCATCCTTTGACGTTTATCATCTGAGCCCTTCCTTGGATTCTTTGTGGGCCGGGCCTGTTAAGCTTGGTCTGTGGCAGATGACTCAATAATTGGTGGACCTCACAGCAGACTGCTTTCTCTTGGACAACCCAATGTTTTTCAGGCCCACTGCTGATTGTTCTTCCTTGGGCCTTTGCGTTGCATCACTACTTCCCCTTCCTTTTGGGCCTATGGCAGATGGTCTCAACGGGCCTTTCTATCTGCCATGACTTGTTAAAAAAAAATTGGGTATCTACACATTCTCACATTAAAAATGTGTATGATTTTCAAACAATTTCATAATATGATCACAACTATCTTTTTTCTTTGATCTTTGATATATTATATCCATGCTCCACCTAAACAGATGGCTAACTAATAGCCTTGTATTTAGTTCCTTATTTGACACAATATTATTAATTAACTATTCAAGAAGATATACATTTTTAATCACAATCTATTTGGTCCATGAAACCATCTTATTTAATTGGATGAAAGGTACTAGTCCTTTGCTATTTCTATATGTTTAAGACCGACATTCTGATTAGTTCTTAATAATCCCCTGATGATGCTTCCAAATGCATTATTTATTTGGTTTCCTAACCTAAATCGCCTCTATAATGTCCAAAATGCCCTTACCATTTGCATCACATGATAGCCAAGTCATGGCATTAAGAGTAATTTCACACCAACCTACAGTTGCTGTAAAGGTATCTGTTACGTAGGTACACTTGGGCTTGCAAGTTGAAGAAAACAAGAATGCAGTGTAAGCCACACTAAAGCCTCTCAAACTCAAAGGTTTGTCAGAGGACTTTTCTGGCAGAAGTATCAGATTTCAAGCATCTAACTGATCGTTTTCTTGTATGTAATTGATTAATCTTCTTTTGGGTGAATCTAGTGTGTAAAACTATGCAAAAATTATCTAATTAAGCTTGTTTTGTTTTATTTGGTTAGTTTCTTAGCAAACAAAAATTAATGGGTTGGTTCTAAATCTTCTGTCTTGTATAGGTTGCTGAGAAAGTTTTGGTATAGATTAAAAAAAAAAAATGTTGTTGACTTGGGTTTTAAGTAATGGCTAGCTCAAAAAGAGATGGTTCAAGTGAGATCGACTCACAAGGCAATGTGGACCAGCAGTGCACTTTTTCTTTTGTTTCCTTTCCGAGAATGGCAAATTTACTTTTTGTTTTGTTCTTTTGTTTTCCTTTCCGAGAATGGCAACTGCACATTTCGCATTAATTATTTCGGCTGCCGCTGCCCCTAATTATTTCAGCTGTTACCCCCCTTACTCACTAGGCTTTTTCTCTAGTCTCTCTTCTTCTTTCTCATTTCTTTCTCTTCTCATTTTGTCAACACAACAAAATCTCTCTTCTCTTCCTAAGTGCCGCCCCTGCTTACTGAGTTAGTGAGACTGGAGAGTAGGTATCAACAATTTAGGTTTGTTTCTTCTAAATTTCTAGCATATGAATTTTTAATGAGTTTATGAATATGTTTTGTAATTTTATAGGCACAAAATGGCTTTTGGTGGATACAATGATGCTTCCAACCATGGGCACCAGAAGAAGAAGAAGATTGCTGTCATTGGTGTCTCTTCTGTCCTTCTGATAGCTATGGTTGCTGCTGTAGCTGTTGGTGTGAGCCGTAGCCATGGATCATCTAAAGCCAATGCTAACAACAAGGGTGACCAGCTTTCAACTTCAAATAAGGCAATCAAGACCCTTTGCCAGCCCACTGATTACAAAGAAACTTGTGAGAAAACATTGACCTCTGCAGCTGGGAACACCACTGACTACAAACAGCTAATCAATGCAGGGTTCCAAGTCGCTGTTGATGAACAAGGGAATTGAAAACTCAACCACATTGAGACAGCTTGCTAAGGACCCAAGAACAAACCAAGCCCTTGAGAATTGCAAAGAGCTTCTTGAATACGCTATAGATGATCTTAAACAATCTTTTGAAAAGATTGGTGCTTTTGATGCTACTAAGCTTGATGATTACGCTGCAGACCTCAAGGTTTGGCTTAGTGGTGCAATCACTTATGAACAAACTTGCTTGGATGGGTTTGAGAACACAACCAGTGATGCTAGTGTTGTTAAAGACTGAAAGTCTGTGTATTATATTATGTGAATAAATGTAGTACAAGAGAGCCTTTATATAGGCAAAGGTAAGAGTAATGCATAAGTAAAAAGAGTGCTATACAAGACAATGTAATGGGCCTAAGACCCATTGGGCTTATATTCTAACATCCCCCCTCAAACTCATGTTGGGTGAAGAGACACCAACTTGAGTTTGAAAATAAGATCACAGAAACGGCCTGGAGGCATAGGTTTGGTGAATATGTCAGCTAACTGATCCTGAGAAGACACTGAACGGAGCTGCAAAGTACCCTGTAGTAAGTGATGACGAACAAAGTGACAGTCGATCTCAATATGCTTGGTACGCTCATGGAAGACGTCATTGTGGGCAATTTGGATGGCACTTCGATTGTCACAATGGATTGGAACTGCAGTAGAACAATCAATGCCTAAGTCCTGGAGGAGCCAACGTTACCAAAGGAGCTCAGCAGTGGTGTCAGCAAGTGCTCGATATTCTGCCTCAGTACTAGAACGAGCAACAACAGATTGTTTCTTGCTTCACCACGAGATGAGGGAGTCACCAAGAAGAAAACAATACCCTGTAGTGGAACGACGGTCAGTAGGGTCCCCTGCCCAGTCGGCATCAGAATAAGCCTGAAGAGTGAGCGACGACTGAGATGAGAAGTGAAGTCCATGAAATAAGGTGCCTTTCAAATACCGAAGAATCCGAAGTACAGCAGCATAGGAGAGACCTTGGTGCAGCCATGAACTGGCTAACAATGTGAACAGCATAGGAGATGTCCGGTCGAGTGACAGTGAGGTAAACAAGACTCCTAACTAGCTGTCTGTAAAGGGTAGCATCAGGAAGTGGTTCTCCATCATGAGTATTCAGGCGATTGTTGTATTCGATAGGTGTGTCAATTATCTTGCTGTCTGTGATTCTAGCTCGAGAGATAAGATCAGATGTGTACTTGGCTTGAGTGAAATAGTAACCATCAGAGGATGAAGTGACTTCAAGACTAAGAAAATAACTGAGGGGACCCAGATCCTTCATCTCAAAGTGCTGACCAAGGAAGCGTTTAAGATCCTGGATGCCCTGCACATCATCACCAGTAATAATCATGTCATCTACATACAACAAGAGAAGGGTAATACCATGATCTGAGCGTCGGAAGAACAGAGCTGAATCATATGAACTAGCTGAAAAACTATGCTGAGAAATGGTGGAGTTGAACTTGGCAAACCAAGCTCGTGGAGCTTGCTTAAGACCATATAGTGCCCAACGTAAGTGACACACTTTGTGAGAAAAGCCTGGAGGTTGGGAGAAACCAAGAGGGAGCTGCATGTAGACTTCCTCAGTTAGTTCTCCATTAAGAAAGGCATTCTTCACATCCATCTGAAAAAGTGGCCAATGTCGAGAAACATAAACTGCGATAAGTGTACGAACAGAGGAAGAGGCGAGCCAGCGGGGCAAATGTCTCCTCATAGTCAATACCATACTCTTGAGTGAATCCCTTGGCAACGAGACGAGCCTTGTAGCGATCAACAGTACCATCTGATCGTGTCTTGATCTTGTACACCCACTTGCAACCAATAGCATATTTACCAGCTGGCAAATCAACCAGATCCCAAGTACCTGTCTTAAGCAATGCATCCAATTTTTCTTTCATAGCTTGTTGCCATAAAGGGTCAGAGGAGGCCTCATGAAAGGTGCGAGGTTCATGTAAGGTGGCAAAGACAGAAAAGCAATGAAAGTCACGAAGATGAGAGGGAAGAGTACTTACCCGATGAGAGCGACGGGGCTTAGGAGCAGTAGTGTTGACAGGATTCGCAGCAGTGTTGACAGGATTCGCAGCAGAGGCAGAGAGAGGAGACGCGTCGAAGGTAGGATCGGTTGTAGGAGACACATCAGATGAGGGATCAGCAGAGGGAGACTCGTCGGAGATGGGATTAACTGACTCAGTAGAAGGGGAAGGAATCTCAGGGAAGAGATTTGGTAGAGGATCAACCCGAGAATCATCATTACCTGCAGAAAATGAAGGTAAGGAATAGAACATCTTGTGTTCCCAGAATACCACATGCCGAGAGACTCGAAGACGTTTGGCGACTGAATCATAACACCGGTACCCCTTTTCTTCAAGGCCATAGCCAAGAAAACAAAATAGTTGGGAGCGGGGTTGAAGTTTGGTGCGCTCATGTGGTTGAAGAAGAACAAAACAGACACAACCATAAACCTTGAGTAGACTGTAGTTTGGAGCTGTGCCAAATAACTGTTCATATGGTGTTGTGTTTTGAACGATAGGTGAAGGACAGCGGTTGATGGTGTATACTGCAGTGAGAGTAGCTTCACCCCAGAATGAGACAAGAGTGGAGGCTGCATTGGTGAGAGCCCTAACAGTATCTAGGATGTGACGGAGTTTACGTTCAGCTCGTCCATTTTTTTGTGAGGTGCCAGCACACGAAGTATGAAAAATGGTTCCATAGTGTTTAAGAATAGTAGAGAAATCAGTTTGTCTATATTCTCGTGCATTGTCAGAGCGAAATACCTTAATAGCTTTAGAATACTGAGTCTGAACCATTTTAGCAAAATCACGATATATTGTAAGAATTTCAAAACGATTTTTCATTAAATAAATCCAAGTGTAACGAGAAAAATCATTGACAAAAATAACAAAATATCTTGACCCCCCCATTGTGGGAACAGGAGAGGGCCCCCATACATCTGAATGAATAAGATCAACAGTTGCAGAAGCAATAGACTCACTATTATTAAAGGGTAAGGCAGGTTGTTTGCCGAGCTGACATGGCATATAATCAAATGGACTAGAAGAAACTGAACCTAATAGACCCCTAGATACTAAGGTTTCAATACGAGGAAGGGAAACATGACCTAAACGAGAGTGCCACAACTCGATGGAGGCAGAAGCAGCAATAACAGGTGCGGAGACTGATGAAGATGGAAAGTGAAGAGAAGTAAGCTCAAACAACCGTCCAACCTTATGCGCGGTCCCGACGATCTGCCCCGTCCGAGAATCTTGCATAAGACAACCACGAGAAGAAAAGAACAACTTTAAACCAAGTTCGGTTAGTTGGCTAACAGATAAAAGATTAAGATGCAGTTTAGAAACACAAAAGACATCAGAGACAGATAAGGTGGGGGTAGAGATGGAGCCAACATGACTAACAGTTATGGCGGAGCCATCAGCAGTGGTAATAGTAGGTAAGACAGGAGAAGTGTGGGCACTTGTGATGTGAGGATTGTCTGTCATGTGATTGCAGCAGGCAGAATCTAAAAACCATTTAGAAGAGATACCTGGTGTCACAGAAAGAGCAAGATTGGATGCACTGGAAGACGGAACTTGAACCTGATTGAAGAGAGCTTGCAGATCTGCTATGCTGTAAGTAGGTGTAGTCAATGAGACAGAATCAAAAGGTGCAGCATCGGATGATGGTACAGACTTAAAGGCAGTCAAGGCTGCAGAGCGCTGAAGAATGCGGGCACGCATGTTACATTGATCAATAGTGTGACCACGATGCTTGCAAAAGGCACAAATGAGATGAGAATTCTTCTTGTTTGATTGCCTTTTATCATGACCCTTCGGCGGAGCTGTGACTGTGGAATCAACTGATGCTGGAGTGGCAAGAACCGTTGTGTGAGGCTGAGAAGAGCGATGAGATTTCAGACGAGTTTCCTCACGGACCAAATCATTAACAGCTTGATTAACGGTGGGTAGAGGAGAACGATTAAGCAACTGATTGCGTACAGACTCGAAGTCATCAAGAACACCCATTAAGAACTGATGAAGACAGGTACGCTCTTGATGTGTACTGACAAGCTTAGCATCAAGAGACGAACTTGATGACTGGCTCAGGAACAGCTAGTTGATCCCAAAGAAACCTCATACGACTGTGGAAAGCAGTGATGCGCTCACCTGGATCCTGGCGCAGCTGATATAAAGTAACCATGAGGTGATGTGCTCGAGCACCATCTGATCCAGCATATCAAGAAGCAAGCATATCACACACAACCTTAGCTGTGTCATAACCCCCAAATTCCATACTAACAGAAGGGGTGGAGGTGTTGCGGAGCCAAGTGATGATCTGATGATTGACACTATCTCAATCTTCGAGTCGAAGAGCGAAGGCATCTTCAGTTTCGTCCTTTTGTTGTGTAGGAGGATGACGTTGCCCAGTCACATAAAGCCACAGCTTGTGACCTTTGAGAAAGTTACACATACCTTGAGCCTAAAGAGAGTAGTTATCCCCATCAAGAATGACGTGAATGGGTTTAGAAATTTCACTTTGAGCCATAACGAAATCTCAACTGCAAAAACAGACCATAAAAATGAAATCAGCACGAAAAACTGGGTAGGGAGCACCTGGGTTGCAAAAAGTCAACTCTGGAAAAAGTCAACACTGCTGGTCAAAGTCAACGTAAAAAGTCAACTCTGGTCAACGGAAAAGTCAACGGTCAACGCTGGTCAAAGTCAACGGGCAACGTTAGGGCTGACGTGGCACTGTGCTGACGTGGCAGTAGCATGTCTAGGGCTGACGTGGCATCCTGGAGGCGTGACACGTGGTAGAGAAGAAGTCTGGCTCGTGGGGGCGCGTGCAGGAGAGTGACAGCGCACTGGATCTTCAGGCGGCACGTAAGGGCGCGTCCGGTGTTCGAAATCTGCCGTTTTTTATGTTGTTGAGTCGAGAATCTCGAGAGCTTTCTAACGGTACCGGCGGTGTGTTGATCGGAGTCTGGGAACGGCAAATCCGAAGGTGGCAGTGGGTCCTTTTGGCGATGAATCAGCTTCTTGGCAACACGACGACCGGATTTCGGACAGGAGAGGTGCCGGAGATAGCTGAGGCAGTGGAATAATGCCTGGAAGGACTTAAAACTGCACAAAATTAGAGCCTCAGCTCTGATACCATGTTAAAAACTGAAAGTCTGTGTATTATATTATGTGAATAAATGTAGTACAAGAGAACCTTTATATAGGCAAAGGTAAGAGTAATGCACAAGTAAGAAGAGTGCTATACAAGACAATGTAATGGGCCTAAGACCCATTGGGCTTATATTCTAACAGGTGCAAAAATGAAACTTGTTTTGAAAACTGCACAAGAACTCACTAAGAATGGCCTTGCCATGGTGGTAGAACTCTCAAAGTATTTGACCAATATGATTCCCAGCATCAACAGAAGGCTTCTTAGTAATGATGATGATAGTGGAGACTATGAATTCGGTGGTTTCAGCAATAATAACAGGAGGCTTCTTAACGTTGATGAGAGTGGAGACTATGAAATCACTTCATGGAACATTGAAGCGAATCGCAAACTCGCCGCCGTCACAGCCGTGAACATCAAGCCTGATGTTGTTGTGGCCAAGGATGGAAGTGGGAAATATAAGACTATAAGAGAAGCTATGGTGGAAGTTCCAAAGAAGAGCAACACTACCTTTGTGATTTACATCAAGGCTGGTGTTTATGAGGAGCATGTGTTGATTGAAAGGTCCATGACACATGTCATGATGATTGGAGATGGCCCTACAAAGACCAAGATCACTGGAAGCAAGAATTACGTTGATGGAATCACCACATTCAAGACAGCCAAAGTTGGTAAGTACTTATATTTTTGTTTTGCCTCTCCTTCCCTCTCTTTTTCTTTTGTAGTTTATATGTCATTGCTCATTGTTTTTATTTTTGTATGCTTAATGTGACACCTAATTGTGTGCACAAATAACAATTTTCTTTCCAAAAGGAAGTGAAACCCTTTTTTTCAAACATTTTTTCAAGATTTTGTTTTTTATTTGTACCCGATCTTTACATATTATAAATATCAAAGTGTATCCAGCGTCAGGTAGCTTGTTTATGTTAGCGCGCTAATGCTTAATTACCTTCAATTGATTGTTGCAGCTGTGGTTGGAGACTACTTCATAGCCAAAAACATTGGATTCGAGAACACCGCAGGAGCCGAGAAGCACCAAGCTGTGGCACTCCATGTGAGTTCCGACATGTCCATCTTCTACAACTGCCAAATGGATGGGTACCAAGACACCCTCTACGCCCACGCCCATCGCCAATTCTACCGCGACTGCACCATCAGTGGCACCATTGACTTCATCTTTGGAAACTCGGCTGCAGTGTTACAAAACTGCACAATGGTCGTTAGGAAGCCAATGGATAACCAACAATGCATTGTGACAGCACAAGGCAGGACAGAGAGGCTTGAGCCAACAGCACTTGTCCTCCAAGGTTGTACCATCACTGCTGATCCAGCTTACTTACCTGTGAAAGATATAAACAAGGCCTACCTTGGTAGACCATGGAAGGAATTCTCAAGGACAATCATCATGCAATCCTATATCGGGGAGTTTATTCAGCCTCAAGGTTGGTTGCCATGGATGGGTACTTTTGCAATCAACACTTGCTTCTATGCTGAGGTTGACAACAAGGGTCCTGGTGCTGTAATGACCGACAGAGTTACATGGCGTGGAGTTAAGAAAATCAATCTGGAATATGCACAGAGATTCACTCCTGGGAAATTCATTGGAGGTGATCATTGGATCACGCCCACTGGGGTGCCATATACTTCTGGCTTGCTGTAAATTAAACAAGAAGAGAAACCCAGCTTAATAGTTACTTAGTCCTTTATTATATGATCAAGGATCTGAAGTGATATTCTTCATAATTATTAATTATGTTATCTAATTAATTCTTCTTCTTCTTCTTCTTCTTTTTTTGTGTCTTTTGATGAGTACTGTGTAGCATTATATAAGGTTAAGTAAAGTAAACAAAAAACAATGAGAGAAATTTGTAACTTCGGGAATCTCAAGTTTGAGATGAAATTGGAGATTATCAATGAATAATTTGTTCTTCTCTTACTTATATATTTATGTGAATTATGTTTTGTAATATGATTCCTATCACACACACAATTATTATTTACTTATTTGTCACATGAAATATAGCTACCAAATTTAACTATGAATAGCATTTGTCACATGAAATAAGAATACAATCGTAGAATCACTTTTATTTTTCCATTAAGCAAAGTATAAGGAGCTTGAGAGTATTAAATATAAAAAAAGAAAAGAAAAAAAAAAAGGAGTCCATGGGATTTGGGTACCTTTGGAGTAAATTGAGCTCCCTTTTTTCAACTTCAACGGGCTCTCTTTGGGCCGCTTCGGTCCAACACACGAAGGACTCTTGAGAGCCCAATTCTATACAATCAATCTCTTTTAATATTTGAAAATTTGCCTAAATTCTAATTTTGAAAATTTAATTTAGTTCTTAAAATAATTTAAAAGCATTAATTCTTTTTGTTCGTTTCTTCTTTTAAAATTGTTATTGAATATTGCAGATGCAAGCATAAAGACTTGAGTGTTGTAGATGCAGTCATGGAGATAAGGGAAATTGAAATTGATGCAAAACAATTATGCAGTACACAACATGTAGCTTGGCTCTTACATTTGTACATATATTGTTTTCTGTTACTTGTAGTTTATCTTGTAAGCAGTTACTTGGTGGAATTAGATGCACACGTGCTGTGTTGCTATAGGTTGTCTAGTTAGTGGACTTTGTTGTCTTGGTAGTGGAGTCAGTTTTTTTTCATCTTGCAAGAGAAGCTTTGTTATTCCTGTATATAAACCCGATTGTACTGAATGATTAATTTAAGCAAGCAATTCACAGTGATGCCTCTCACATCCTCCTCATTTGGGTACTTGCCAAGGCTACCCACACTGTGTCATGGACATAGAAAATGGACTAATTACTTTCATTCTAAGCTTCAATTGAAAAGACACATATATGCTAATGTAGATGCCCACTTTTTGCCTAAGTTATGGCAGACTAAGAGGAGCCCACAGAGTCATCTGCAGTAAGCCCAAAGGAAGGTAAGTGACATGATTTGGGGAAAGCCCAAAGCACAATAGCCCACGATGGGCCCAGGAGGCACTGTGTTATTGCAAGAGAAACCAGTCTGCTGTAAAGCCCAAGACTTATTGGGAGCGATCTGCCATAAGTCCCTAATAATGAGCCCAGCCCACGGAGAAGTCAGGGGGTAAAGAGTAATTTCAGATGGAGCCCTACTACTACACCCCTTAAAAAGGTAGAACACTCCAGACGAATCAAAAAAGAGAAAGCCCTCTGGACTGAAGAAAATCACTGTTCACCCTTTCCTCGGGACGGCAGACTCACACCTGGTACCAACGACCGTTGCCAAGGCTTTTCTGCACAGCAGACGAGGGAAAGGAGCAACGGCAGACTCGCGAGAAGGGCAAAGTTTCAGCCAAAGGTAAAAAGATAACTTGGAGGGAACGTGAATACGGATAGCTGCCATCTCTGCCACCTTCTTGCACGGCAGACTAGAAAGCGAGCAGCAGAATCACAAAATGGAAAGAGCACAACCAAAGACAAAAGGGAGCCTGGAGACAATATGAGGGGAGTAAGCACAGACCGGCCTATGATGGCTCCTACTCCCTCTGCACGGTAGACAACAGTCAAACAACGGCAGATTCATGAAAAAGGAAGGAGCTCAACAAGAAGACGAAAGATACTTCCATCAGAACATAAATAAAGGTAATGCAGTCACCAAAGCCCAAACCTATGGTGACTGCCAGTAAGATTTCATTAAAAGGCTAAGGGGGATTTGGTTTGGAGGTAGGGGGGTTATTTCTCAAAAGGGTATTGAAGTCTGCGGCTCAAGTGTATCACACCCGTTGGGGGGTATGAGCACAAGTGACCAACAAACCTCAAACACCCTAATGAAGACACGTGCAGACAAAGCTTTCACCATGGAGCCAATTTCTTTCACCAATTTGGTCTGCGGCAATATTTTATGTTATCAGGAAACATTGTCAGCTTGACCCCAATGAGGAAGCCCATTATCCAAAAGTTAGAGAAGTAGCCAGGTCAAAACTATGAACTCCATGGATCACAGCAGACCACTATAAAAGAAGGAAACACAATAATGTCAAGGCAACCTCTCCGGCCCAGAAACAACCTTTCAACCTCCACCAAAAAGCCAAAACCCAAGTCAAGGGACAAGAAGAAGAAAAAGATCAATACCCATACCAAAACACCCTCTGTTAAAACTCCACAAGCATCTAATCAACCCTATTCCATGTCACGTGTTTTCAAGAGATAACCCTCCCCCATCACTCATCAAATCTTCCTTAGTCTTTTCAGTTTATTAGAGTTTATATTTATGTTGTTCTGCGGTGCTCACGTTTGTTGTCTGCAGTGGTTATTTGGTTTGACAGAAGAGTGTCTGCAGTAGTTACTTTGTTGAAAGGAGGGCTCTCACAGCGGATCCATATTTCTCCTCGCAAAAGCCCAACGTAGCAGCAGATCAAGAGGAGTGCACCATCAGCCATCAGGCAAGTCCAAAAGCCTGGTTTGGAGTTTTGGGCTCAACAACCCATCAATACAAGCTCGGCCCATCCTCAACCAACCATAAGGTGACACATGGCACTTATTGAATTTTGAGCATTTACATTTTGGCGACTCCACTGGGGAGTTGAGCAGCACTTCAGCAAAAACTAGATCTGCAGTAATGCCACCAAGGTCCAGAAGACAAAACTCAGTGGTAAACTCCCATCCTGACACAGAGTCAAACGCACAAAATCGAGCTGAAGGAGAGATGCAGCAGAACAACGGAGGAAACATGGGAGGAGGCGGTATCCCGGAGGGTAATCCAGGAGGCAACCCAGGAGGACAGCCACCTTTAACCTTGATATATGAGCTGATTCAGAGTTTACAGCAGAATCAAGGAGAACTAGCTGAGTCCATAAGGCAGTTGAAGGAATCCAGCAATAACAGGGAAGCACATGGAGGCAATGGAAGGAACCACGAAGAAAGGGACCACCATGATGAAAGAGATTCCAACAACAAAAATGATGCACCATTCGTTACTATGTCAGACGTGGCGGACCTCCTCAAACAAGAAAGGGAACGACCACCCAAGGAGCCTAGGCATTTTCGTGAGAAAGCCTCCCTATCCTAAGGAGCTACTAAAGGAACCGTACCCTGAAAAATACGATACCCCGAATTTCTCCCTCTTTGACAGCCGGAAGGGTAGTGCAGTGGAGCACATCAGCAAGTTCCTGGACTCCATGGGTCCATTTGCTGGAAATGGGGGACTCTGTCTGCGGGAATTCTCAAAGTCCCTTGTTGACAGAGCATATACCTGGTACGCCATGCTGCCTGAAGGATCTATTAGAGATTGGGAAGATATGGTGGAAAGTTTCTGCAGTAAGTACTTCCATGTGGAGGAAAAGATTACTCTGCTCAACCTTGCACAGCACGAAGCAGCTACCCGGTGAGGATCTTTTGAAGTATATTCATCGTTTCCGGGATATTTCTTTGGATTGCCACGTGAAGTATGAAGAAAGCGAGCTGGTTGAAGTATGCATAGACAACATGCTTCCCGAATTTAGAGCTCACCTTGAAAACTTAGACATTTCACAATTTGCACCACTGCTCCAGAAGGCTAGGAAGACAGCCTTGTCAGTCAAGCCTCATTCCGAAAAGGCTAGAGAAAAGAAGAGCCAGCACCAAGCACTCACTGTGTCAACTACAACCGCACCAACCGGAAACAAAAGGAAAAGGCCCATAGAGAAGGTTTTCGAAGAACCACCCCCTTTGCCCTTCACCGTAGAAGAAATGATGGTGATCTTTGACAAGTGGGTGAAAGATGAAGTTATCAAGCTGCCGCAGATCAACAAGCCTCCCACTGAGGAAGAAAAGAGAGATCCCAAGTTCTGCCGCTATCACAGATATGTTCACCATCCGACCGCAGACTGCCGGTCACTTCGATGGGAGCTTAATCGAAAAATCCAAGATGGTACCTTGCAACTCTCTCCGGAGCAGCAGAGGGTGCACAAGAATCCTTTTCCGAATCACAGGAAAGACCAAGGCAAAGCAGTGGTGTCTGTGGTGATACGAGGCAGCACCAGTGATATGGAAGTAGATGAGTCTGCCGTAGCTGACACCACCCTAACACCAGCAGCCGTAAGAACCTTGCAGAAAAGTCCAAAGTTCAAGTCTTTGTTTAACCAATTGGGATTGGGACCAGAAGCCAGGAACGCTGCTACAGAGGCCATTATTGCAATAGCAGCAGACTCAGGAGCAACCTGTTTTACCGCAGAAGCTCATGCCAGTCGTGCCTTCCTAGAAACCACCAATGCAGTAACCTTCACAGGGGAAGGGAAAAATATTGAGGAAAATATCATTCACTTTCATAGTAAATATTAGTCACTATTATTTTGAGGTACAACTTTTTAGAACATAATTATTTCTTGTTACAACTGTACTTTTAGTACCCAATTTTCTTTTTAAGCCCAATATTATATGGAGAATATTGATTTGTTTTTAGTTTTTACAGTTAATTTGGTTGGCTAAATTTAGTGATGCTTTGCGTGTATGGCTTCCATAAATTTAGGCTTAGTCAATATGTGCCCTCCGGAGTGGGCTACTTATCCTCCATGAACCTCTCTATATTAACAACAAATTGACCGCCGCGCAATCACACCCACCATTTTGTGACAAAAAACTTGTTCTGTTAATTGCACCCGTCGGTTACAACTTATACAAGGATATAGCAAAAGACTATTTCAATTTTTGATAAGATTTTCCTTCAAATCGGTTTTAGGGGAAATTAAATTCCTTTAACCCACTCTATAACAATTCAAATAATTTTTCACCATTTTTAAAATTTTAATCATATGATCCAATTAACAATATTATTACACACAAAAATATATAATATATTATATATATATATATATATATATATATATAATTTAATTTATTAGTTTTATTACAAATACTTACAAACTAACTTGATAATGAATGTAATTAATGTTAATTAACATAAATAATAAATAAGTATTTAAATTTTTTTTTTTTTTTTTTTTTTTTTTTTATTGTGATATATATTATATATATATATATATATATATATATTAAAATTTGTAATATCCTCAATATTGTTAAAAAAGTGCTGCTGATTCTATAGTCCTATGCAACTAAATTTAATTAAGAGAGAGAGAGAAGTAACCCCACTTGCATAATTACAAAGTAATTATAAGATCATTTATGGAGGACATGCGTCTATATGCAAGAGGAAAACTAGAATAAACAAAGTAACCCACTTCCATAATTACAAGCTTAAACAAACTAAGCACTTTTATTTATTTATATATATATATATAATACAGGAAAGCTATAAGATACAATTATACAAAGTAAGCCCTTGCATAATTACAAGAAAGCTAGCTAGCTAGGGCCTAGGAGAGTAGGAGGTACAAGATAATTAAGTGCTTTCTATATTACAAGCAAAGCAAATTTTCTACCTTGATACAGAAGAGTATATTAGTACTTCTATACATAATACTACAAGAGTAGTATTTATAGTAGGTTACTCAAAGAGTCATACATAGTATAGAAGAAAGCGGTACTAAAATTGATGCCTAACATAGCGATTTTTTCCTTTGGTGGTGATCTCTACCTTGGGGTAATCCGTAAACACTATCCCACCATACTTCTCTGCTGCCTTTTGGCTGGTGATCTCTGCCTGTTTCTTTGGAACTGGACCTTGCTTCCGGTAGTACTCATCTATCACAGCAAAGCCATCCAATCCAGCGTTAACAAGCTTTGTCGGTCGAGTTGCCATATTGCTCAAAAGAACAGCACAAACAGATATACAAATCAATACTTAGCTGTATATATCTTGTTCTGCGGGTACAAAGATTACATGTGAAACCCCCCCTTATGTAGAACTCCCAGCAAGGCACTCTAGCTTCCCACCTTATGGCCCAAGTAAAGAACTTTGAACAGAAATTGAAAGAGAGAGAGAGAGAGAGAGAGAGAGAGAGAGAGAAGGGCCTCCCACCTTTTGGTGATTCTCTTCAAAGATGCAAAGTAGGGATATAATTATATAAATGATCAGGTTTGGTTTTTATTTTATTTTTATGTATAGCTGGTTTCACCCATTTGAAAATGCTTATTAATTTATGTATGTTTGTTCCGTTAATAAACAAATTAACTAGCTCATTTATATAAGTTTATTAGTCAAAGTTAAGTCCAAACATGCATGGACAATGAGTCAATGATTGTCTTATACAACCTAAATATCGATATATATTCATTAATTTATGGATGTTGATATTCACAATTTGTGAATATATATGTGTGATGTGAATATTTACCCAACATATATATATATAAAAGAAGTGATAATGTCTTTTAAAACAAGGTAGATTCCTTTTTATCAGGACCATGTGGGTCCAAAGCACAATACTAGAAAGAGTGAAAGAGAACAAAGAGAATGGAGAAATGGTTTGCTCAATAAAAAAGGAAAGATATTTTCCTTCTGGATACCAATTACCAAAGAAGATGATATTTTTTTCTTGGGGTTTTGTTTCGATCACTCGAAGAAGGATTTGATTCTTTTGATGGAAATCACTAATTGTCTTTAGGCGATTTTCTAGACACTTTATTCCTTTGAACCTACTATTATTATTAAAAAAAAAAAAAAAAGCTTCAAATAACTGTCACTGATCTTATTGAACATTCAATAATGGTGTTACTATATATAAATTTGTCTTAGTGATTAAACAAATCATTATCATCATGAAGACGATGCCTAGACTCAGTTCTAGTATAATTGATGAAAAAAACAGTTGAAGAATTTGAATCCAAATATATATAATTAATAGATAGATCTTAGTGATTGCCACAACACAGGGCCGGCCCTAAGAATTATGAGGCCTAGGGCGGTGCAAAAAAATGAGGCATTCTGTCTTAAAAAAAAATCATTGAAAAATTACTCTACATACGATTTCTACTACAAAATTACTAATTAAACTTTTATATTCAATATTTTCTAACAAATCTTGTTCAATAAATAATATGGCTAATCCATTTTTTCTTTTTTGTGACATAGTTGAACGCACGTAAGATTTTTATAATTTTAACTTTGAAAAACTTCTTTCAACGGATACGATTGTGACAAGTATAGTCAATAATATTCTATATGCAATAGATGCATTTGAAACAATTCAATTCCTTGATAAAATTAAATATATTTGTCGCTGTTTTTTTTATCTTTTGGTAAAATCTCTTGTAAGACTTTTATGTCTGAAAATAAATCAATACCATCAAAATCAAAAAATTATCAAGTTTTAAAAAACCTTCATGATTAACATAATACCTTTTCAAATTATCATAATTTAGTGAAGTTAGCTTCTTCACATCAAATAAATACAAAAAATTGTTCTCATACATACTTGGGTTAGATAAAATAAATTATTACTAGGCTTAATTTAAAGGTTTGTTTTAAATATATGAGTCTTTTTAATTTTTTTTATATATAAATATATTGGGGCCTTTCAATAAGGGCCTTAAAAAACTTTTGGTATGAGGCCTAATTTTGAGGTGAAGTCTAGGACGGTCGCCCATCTCGCCCTTGCCCAGGGCCACCCCTGCCACAACACATGTTACGTGTCAAGTAGTTCTAATGGCTTAATGATATATTTTCTTATGATCTTTTGATTACAAAGCAAAATATTTTTTATTATATAAGGAATGGGAAAGGTTTGTGAGATTATTATTTGAGGTTGTAGTACAAGAAGTACGTACTTATTGCATTAATGTAAGGAAAAAGTGGAACATATACATATTGGCCCTTTTCGCCCAAATAATTTAGATTGAGAACATAGATAGTTTCTTTTGATGAATAATAATAAAAAAATGAGTTTTGTCTATCTTAATTCCCGAGGGAGGGAAAAAGAAGCGTAATACCAAACAGGGGTATTATTGCAGGTGAGCTTGCCTATTCCAAGCTCAACCATGTGGAATAGACAAGCTCATGTGCAATAATACCCTT